>LKNJ01003015.1:20079-47307 GCA_002120245.1 Maccullochella peelii | reverse complement strand
TTGGAGTGTAACTGTACTAGCAGATTGTCTCTGTAGGACTATTGGATGAATGTTAAGAGAGTGGATTCTGGCCAATTTCCTGTGCTGTGGTTACACTGCAAAGAATATCTGTTATAACGAGCCATGTAGTCTGGTATTGAGTGTTTCAATCATTCCTCCTTAAAGAAAGCTCGAGTGAGAAAATGCCAGACAGAGCTAATAACCAGAAAGACACATTTGTTTTTCGCACTCGTCTTCTCATCAGGTGATCAATAGTCCAAATTCCTAAAAAGTCAAAGTCCCCCTTTATGATGGACATTTTCTGCAGTGTGCAGCCCACGGCCTACATTTCTCTCTTTCTTTCCTGCTGTGTGTCTGCCTCGATCGCTCACATCTCCCTCTCTCTCTCCCTTTCAGTCAGCTCTTATTATCCCAATCCATCTCCTGCCGTGACTTTACACCACTATTTACCACTTATCTTCCCTCTGCTGCCCTCCCTCTCATTATTTGCTCTGCCTTTTCTACTCTCCTTGACATGCATCTCTCTCTCTCCCTCTCGCTTCAGACGCTGCCTTGTTTTCCCTCAATATTAGTTTAGAGTTTTTCCACTGGGTGGGTTAACAAGCCAGCATGATTTCATCAATGTGAATCAGTCAGCCTGATAAGACGTGACCCAGATGGGATCTCCAGCTCTTTTTATACAGCCATCCATCACGACCACGTAGCCATATAAGCCCTCACTCACGGTACTCCCTGTCAGCCTGTGTATGAAAGAAATGTGTCACGTAGCTTCAGTGCACTCTCTAGAAAAACTCTTTGTCCTGTATAAAAGACTAGCAACGTTTGTTATTCTCATCCAGCAGTCCCAGTTCCTGTGTGGGGCTTCTTTTTTTATTATTTTTGGCTATGAAATCCTGGGCAGATGTTTCAGCACACACACACTGGCTCGCACACACAAACAAAAACACTCCTAGAATATTCCTTTAGGGACTGATGGTCAATAATGAGTTTATTGCGGCCTTATTGAACTTTGTGGTATTTTATATTTCAACTTGTATTGCTTTCATATTCCCATAATAATCTCACGGGGACACAGGGAGTATGTCTGCAGGACTAATAGTGAATTTAAAGGCACCTTATTAAAGTGGATGGTAAAAACATTTTTGTTATATCTGTTTTAATGGACGTTTTGGGAAATACACTTCGCTCTCTTGCTGAAAGTTAGATGAAAAGATCGATACCACTCTCATGTCTGTATGGTAAATATGAATCTATCACCAGCAGCCTGTTAGCGTGGCATAAAGGCTCAGAACAGGAGGAAACAGCTAGCCTGGCTCTGTCCAAAGGTTACAAAATCCACTTACCAAACCCTTTAAAGCTCTCTAATTAACACGTTATATCTTATTTGTTTCCTGTACAAAACCCAAAGTGTAAAAACGACATGTTGTGGTTTTAGAGGAAGTTATGTGCCAGACTTGATCTCTTTGCTGGCCGCAGTAACTTCATGTGTCGTTGATACACTTAGTTTTTTTACGGATTAAACAAAGAAGTTATAATGTTTTAGTTAGCGAACTTTAGAGGTTTTTACTTTTGGCGAATTTTGTTATCTTTGGACTGAGCCAGGCTAGCTGTTACCCACTATTTCCAGCCTTTGCTAAGCTAAGCTAACTGGCTGCTGGCAGTAGCTTCATATTTAGTGTACGATATGAGTGGTATAAATCCTCTCATGTAATTCTCTGCAAGAAAGTGAACACGCTTATTTCCCAAAATGTTGAAGAAGCTTTTCTTTAACATTGCTATAAAGAACATGTGCCCTGAGATGGAATTTATAGTGGCCTTATAGTACGTATTTTATTTAAAAACAAATCTCCTGTAGTTTTACTGTAACATTTCTAATAACATTATACACAATGCCTTAAGGTGTGTTCAGGCAGAAAGCAAAGTGAATTTCTGCCTCATGTCATTCACGCAAATTTGACTGCTGGACGGTTTATGTTTATTCTGCCCCAAACAGTCGATTTACCAACTTTATGTTAGCTATAAGTTAGCTAGCACTCAGCGTGTGTGTGGGAGTGTGCCTGTGTGTTCAGCTCAGCCTGACTGAACTCAGAACTCACCAGAAACTTTCAGTTATTTCTCTCCAGTCTCTCTCCTTTTTCCTCTTGTCTCTTTTATATAGTGGATTCGTGGATCCCTGAGATACACGCAGATGTTTTGCTCAAGTTGAAACATATTCAAACTGTGACAATTTGAATTCAGGTCTAATCATGTCTTTCCATTGACTTTGTATACAATTGTGTTGCCTCTAAAATTTGCTTTGCGTTCTTTCTGAACACACAGTTCGACTTGTACCGTCTATGTGGTGCTCAGTAGTGAGGTTAGGGTGTCTATAAATGTAATTATTCAAAGCAAATTGTAATGACAAACTAACAGAAATAGGCTAGCAATGGGAATTCTTGTTTTATATGCATGTAGAGTTTTGTCTGATGTAATTCAAATTCATACCATATCTCCACCACATTGCCCAGCACTATTATCACTATAATATTACTAGAATTATAGTATATCACTATATATACTGAGTAGTGTGTCAGTGGTGATTTAGTTCAGTTAGGTTTGTAACCCAATAGTAGCTTTTTAGTGACCTTATCATGTTCTATGGTAGTTTTATCTCATTAGATATCCTAATACCTTTCCTATAATGTTTCTATTATAATCCTATAAGGATTTATAATGAATCTATATGGGACTGCTTTTTATTTTCTGTGGTATCACACACATTCACACATATTCACGCACAGAGAGGGTTCAATACTCAACACAGTGTACTGTGCAGTGTGCACAATACAATTTTTTCCAGGGGATGCAATTGGATTTTACCCACAGGTTACTTTGTTTGGAGTTGGGCTTTCTTATAATATGTATGTGTTTTTTTTCCCTTTTTTTTTGTTGCCGTGTGTGTTTGTACTTTAGAGCAATGTGTGAACCACCTCGCAACAACAACAACTGCCTGTTGGAGCCCACACATTCTCTCTGTAGTAGAGCCATCAGGAGATTTCTGTGGAAGCCCTCCCATCCTGCCTACCAGTTTGTGTGTGTGTGTGTGTGTGTGTGTGTGTGTGTGTGTGTGTGTGTGTGTGTGTGCAGGCGGTAAGGAAGAGTCAAAAGCAGATCCGTTGCCCTGTTATGTTCTCATATCTCCTCTTGACAACTCTTACAGGACGTGTTCTTCAGATTTTGCCTCAAGGTAAAGACAGGTTGGAAAACAAGACACACAGCAAGTAACAAAAACAAGAAACTAGACAAGTAAATGAGAAGTCAAAGAACATTAAAACAGACATACTGTATTCATGCACAGAAAAAAGCTACCAGAGTGCCAATGCAACACCTCAGCATGGACTTTTATTCTTAAAAATGTGCATTGATGGTCAATTTAGCTGTTAAGGAATGAGATGACAGACACCAAAGTCCTTTTTTGGTTCTCCAGATGAACATTGGCCTGACAGCTCCATGCTTACACATTTTGAATAGCATGTAACTTGCATTTGAGATAATGCTAGTGTGGAACAGCTCTGAAGCTGAATGTCAGATTGATTCATGATTTCGGTATCAGCATTCTTGGGGTGACAAATCAGTTTCCTGTAAAACCTGTAAAAGGTCAAAATTGTCTTTTTCTTCCTTCAGCAGGTGCAGTAAGAGTAAGACACAGCGTTCTCACGTCAGTCTTGCTGTGTGAAATGAACTGTCTGCGGTAGATTGTATCAGCTGTTGCTTATTAATGAGCCAAATTACAGTATGAAACTCTTGGCTGTTGTTTATGCTGGACCAAAGATGCACATTTATGCGTAACAGTATGATTAGTTTGAAATGTATGCCCTGTCTTGCTTTGGCAGGTAATACTGGCAACACTGGACCAAATCCATTCCACCATGTTGTTTGTGTGTGTGTGTGTGTGTGTGTGTGTGTGTAAACTTACTAACCGCTGGGTCATCTCGCCACAGCGAACAGCAGAATAAAACGGTTACATCAGAAAGTGTGACAGTGTGAAAGACTGGTGGGCAGCTTTGAGGTCACTGGTCTAATTACACTTCAGAGAGACTGATTTAGGTTCAGTTGCAGAGGTTGTTCAGGGCTGCGGACGGATGGAGGAGCGCAGAGGAAGAGGAGGGAGAAGGCAGGGAGAGTGGTGAGAAGAGTGGACAGTTGGGCATGGAGTGAAAATGAATGGAGGGGTTTCAATTTAGATTTAAATCGAACACTATTACCATGAGTGCCACTTTTACTTTTCGCCGCTATTCCACCAACATGTTGCCGTAGCGCTCGTTTCACCTCTGCTCCTTGTCTGTTTCTGCTCCATCCTGTCCATACTGCCTCTACATGCCTTTAATTTAAATGTGAGGGAACGCGTAGAAGGGAACTGATTTTGCAGCCACTTGCATGGATCTGAACAGAAAACAATGAAACATCTTATCTTTGATGAAGCACAGTTTTAACTTTCTAAATGACTTATTTGTGTTTGTGTGCAGAACATGAAGATTTGAGTGTTCTTAAATGTCTGTCTTTGTCAGAAAAATGAGCAAGATCCTGTTACATAAGCACTTTTTGATCATCCTCATGTCTACTTTAGTGGTTTAGGATTAAGATTTGGATTTAGGTTTATGGTTAGATTAAGGTCTAGGTCAGGGTTAAAATTGGATTTAGGGGTTTTGGAGATGAATGATTAAAACCAGCAGAAGAAGAGTTTATGCAATAAGCATATGTATTGTTTGTGAAGTCCAAGGTAGTTAACATCATGTACTGATAGTTTAGTCTGCATTGCACAGTGACAGTAGATCTCAGTGTGTGTTTGTGTGTGTGTGTGTGTGTGTGTGTGTGTGCGTGTGTGTGAGGAATGCTGCTGTGGTGCAGGGGGGAGGGGGGGGGCTCTATGGGAGCACCCAGGGGTTAACGAGCGGTGTGAGAAAAACAGGCAGAGTTTGAGAAGGAGGGGGGGAGGGAAGCATACGTGCACACACACACACACACACACACACACACACACGCACATATACACACATGCACACTGAGTCCCAGAGGAAGCTGAAGATGGTCGGGCCCATGAGAGCAGGCAGCTCCCATTGGCTTTAAACAGAGCTAAATTATAGCAGCAGGTATCACTCCATGTTGACCGTTTTAGTGCTGTTTTAAAGAGTAAACAATGCAAAAAGGGAAATGCTTGCAATTTTCTAAAATGCTTATTTGTTATCTACAGATGAATGCACATAGTTCTGGGAATGGTGACAGTTTAGGCTCACTGGTCAAAAAATCCAACAAAAGATGTCAAGAAAATACACAGTAATATTAATTCACATGGTGCAACAGTCAAAGAGCAATTTACATGTGCATACCAATCATATTGAAAACCAATCAGTCCAAACAGGCAACTGTTGCTGTCAAGTTTCCATCATTTACTACAAAGTGTTTTGTTGGTGTGTAATGTACTCTGTGGTGTACTCTATAGGGCTGAGAACTGTCCCCTTCTCCTCCCGACCCGTCCAGTAATCCCACTAGCATGGGCCGGTCACCAAAATGTGGCATGACAGTATTGACCCAAACACCTGCTACTTCCTACACACACACACACACACACACACACACACACACACACACACACACACACACACAGACCCAGTGGACTCTTTTCTATCCAATGGCCCTTCTCACGCAAATAGAGTAGGCAGGCAAGATCCCCTCTCAGCCTATTTATCAGAAAGGGGGGGGTGTTGAGAAGGGACAGACAGCATGGACCCCCTCTATTGTTCTGGCGGGGTTTAAGAGATGGGGAGGTGGGGCAGGGATAGAACTAGGGATAGGATGGGAATTGGAGACCCCAACAATGCCACAAAGCCCCCCACTGCTCTTCCTGCATATGAGTATGACCTGCTCTGACAGACCAGAGACAAACCCCGACTAGAGGGAAACTAGACCAAAACTTTAACATAACTCAACCCAAGCTGCATCCACATTGGTTGTAGATCAAATCTTAACTAGTCTTACATTAGACCTAAATTGGAGTCAATTTGGAGTCAAGCTAGACAGGAGTTACATGAGCCAAACTACCAAACTATGACAAATTTCCTCATGAGTGGGATATCTGCATTGTGCTGTTTGGGGAAAAGCAGACACACGCCTGTGATATACGTGGGGTTTTTCTACCCGGAGTCAAACAAAAATGACTCAAATGAGCACCAATGACCCAAACTAGACTAAAGTCAGTCATACCTAAGCCAAAACTAAAGCCAAAACAGGAGTTAAAATTGAGTCAAAATAGACAGGTGGAAAAAAAAAAGAGTCAAATTTAATGCGTCTGCCAGTCAAGTCAAACTTTTGGACATAATCTAGAGTCAGAATAGACCTAAATCAACGAGCATCCAGTGCAAAAGTGGACCAAAACTTTAACATGTATGCACACAGCTGCACCACAACCATCTGCATTTGTCCCATCTAGCTTGCGTTCACACGCAAATGCATACATGGCCAGATGTGGTTATGTGCAAGTATGTGAGTAATGTAAGTAAATCCTGGAGTGAGCACATGCATTTTAGCAATGTAGTAATAACAGTGCAGGAATAATGTACACAGCAAAATTGTTTGGAAATACATTCGAGGTTAAAGTATTTCATTTAACATACAATATTTTTGAAAGTGCCTTTTGAAATAAGAAGAGAAGAACTTTAATATGTGTGTTTTCCACTTTGAACTGCAGGCCGAGTTTTCGAAATATGGGATGTGACTGAATCTACAGTACTTAACAGCAGTTGAAGCAGAACCTTGTCTGTCAGGCACAAGGCACAAGTTAGCAAAACACTTCTTTTTTTGTTCCACAGCTGACTCGTTTGTCACCCTTAAAATGTCCTAAAGCTCCAGCGTGTGTGTTTTGCAAACAGCTTTTGGGTTCATGTGTGTGTGTGTGTGTGTGCATCCAGCTGTGCTTTACCCCTCTCTCTCTCTTCGTCGTGGAGCTTGCAACAGACCTCTTTGTCTGCTGGTTTAGGGCAGGGTGTGAGATGAAGAGCAGTTTGTTCATAATGGATTATTGATTGATCTGAGAATACACTGGCTCTACACTGGGTGTGTGTGTGTGTGTGTGTGTGTGTGTGTTTAAGACTCCATACCATTCCCTCTGTCCCACTCTGAGCACTGAATGTCTCCACTTTATGAGCAACTGTACAGAGGATAGCAAGGTTTTGGTAAAGTGCTCTCTGTATGTTATGCTCCGTGAAGCAGTGTGTGTGTGTGTGTGTGTGTGTGTGTGTGTGTGTGTGAGCATCCCTCTGTATGGGTCGTTAATCTCTCAATGCTGCCTGTATGAAACAGTTTTAAAAGCCCACAGTGTGCACATATAGACTTTCAAAAGATGTGTGTGGACAACTTTAAAAGCCCCCTCTGTTTTGCTTCTTGATTCCTCAGTTCCCCTGCATGTATGTGTGACTGTGCGTGTGTTTGTGTGCATTTTAAACAAGAGCTCCACTCTTTATTTTACCCCCCCCGCTGTGTATTTTGTCTTAACCTCAAATGCGCGTCTCTGTGCTGCTGTGTGGGAGGGAACCAGATCCCATCACGGCTGAAGGATGTCCCACACGAAGAACGACCTACAGTCATTATCAGTGATAAGGTGACAGTGTGAGTGAGTCAGTGTGTTATGAAAGCCAATCTCCGCACCCTTGGGTGCAGTGTCATGGCTGCCTCTGAGATGATTGCTATGATGAAGGCGCTTCCTGCCTGGATGACAGTGTTTTCTATCACAGAGGAGCAAAACAGTGAGGCTTAGCACCTTCTGCTGAACCTTTGTATGACTCTTTGTGAGGCTCTTTAAATAGTAGACTGCAGTAGTTCGATATGAGTACCTTTTTCATATTATTGCACCAAATGTGCTCTGCAAGCTGAATTTGTGTCCTCTAGAGGGAGCAACTGAGCAGATTGCAATAATGGCTGGCACAGAAAAAATCTAACACCATTTAGTTTAGAATTGGATTATTTACCTCCTAAACTTGTTGACAGGTGTAGAGTTGTTTCACTAAGATAGTGAATAAACATCTAAAGTTTATACAGAGCTGGTCTAGTTATTGTACTGCTTGATATTTTTTTGTGTTTTTCATGGTATCATGGTTGTATTGATTTTAAACTTAAATTCTGGTTGTACTAATGTGTGAAAACAAATACAAAAACAGAAAACTTTACGGCTGTAAGCAGGCTCTCTGCTGGCCTGCATGCACAGTTTGACACTTGTTTGTCTCAAGATTCACTCCAGATGTGAACCTCAGAAGTGTCAGGAACAGAAATAGCCAGGCAGCTCTGTAAAGGTTGTGCATGGGAAAATAAGAGTGTATTTCCTCCTCTTGCCGGACCTCAGCTGCTACGGTTCAGCGTTCAAAAAGCAGATCAGCAGAGGTTGAGCATGCAAGAATGGACGGGGGGGAAAAAAGGAACGGCTTGTTTTTGTTTGACACAGCAGTCATTATCAGCTGAGTGTAGGCCTCCACTCACTCCCAGTGACTCATGGTGGGGCAGGTTAAGTGTCCATTAATGGTATGTTTAATATCAGACCAGTGACGTTCCCATCTAGGGTTAGAATGGCCTTAAATATTTAAAGGTGATCATTTTGCTGCAAGAAAAAAAACATATAAGGGTTTCCATCAGAATACAGCTTTTAAACGCACTAAACTAATAAATAAAACACCAATTTCAGCTAGACACTATTTCTATCAGTCTTGTTAATCCTTGTGTGTGCATCTGTGTGTGAGAGGTTAATTAGCTGGAGGACGTCAATGACAGTCAAGATTTACAAAGCGGACTGTTTTTGCTAGCTTCAGAAAGACACTGTATCCATTTATTGTACCACGTTGGCCTTTAACAGAGCTTTGATGCCTTTTCTCTTTTTTGATGACTTCGATGATTAGTAATCTTGCCCGTCTCCCCTGCACAGTTTCTCCCTCCTTAAGCCAATTTGTCAATTTTTGTCCCTTTGCCTGTATGGCGAGGAGCCTGCATTGTTTCCCTTCTGGTGGCTAATCTCATTATATTTCAATTTGCACATGCGACTGTCTGGTGGATGACAGGCTTACTGTTGAATAGTCTCAACCCACCAGCCCTCCTGACCCCCAATCAGCAAGACCATTTAATAGGAAATAAGATTATTATCCTTTGTTTTTAGTGCCAGAACTGGAAGAAACTACTAAGTATTAATGAGCATGTGGAGACAGAGAGCAGACGGAACAGATGGAGGGGAAAACTACAGTGGATGGAAAGATGGGGTTGGACGGCTTTGTTTTCCTTATTTTGCTGGTTTATGTCCATCATCAAATGACTGTCTATCATGTCATGTGTTGGATGTGATTCCCTTGAGCTTTGTTGTTCCTTATTTAAGTGGTGTGTCAAGTTTATGACCCTTTTCCTTTATCTTCATACTTTCCAGTAAAACCTGAAATTTGCTCTTCGAGGGATTCACCTGGTCAGATTTGAGGTTTTTATACTCCATAAAGAGTTTGTGAATATAAAACTGAAGACTACTCTTTGTTTCATGTGACTGCACAGGGCACATAGATCACAATACAAACTCTAATACTTAATACTGTAAAAAAAACCATGAGTCTATAGCCATACTAGCAGCTCTGTGAGGCTGTACATGGGCACAGTGCACAGAATGCTGAAATGCTTACAATGACAATGCTAACATGCTAATGTTTAGCAGGCATATTGTTTAGCATGTTCACCATCTTAATTTTGTGTGTTAGCACGCTAACTGGCACTAAACATAAATACAGCTGAAGCTGGTAGGTGTATCTTTAATTTTGCAAGTATTTAGTCACAAATCAAAGTATTTATATTAATAAATAATTAAATTTGACCTGATCTCTAGATGAAAAGTCAGGAGGACCAATTACAATTCACCCTGAGGGGGACATTAATGTGTGTAGAAAAAATATGTCAATTCATTCAAGTAGTTGTTGAAATATTTCTGTCTGGACCAAAGTAGCTTAGTGGACCAACTGACCGACAGAACATCATTGTAATAGAGCCACGCAGCTAGCATGGTCAAAAATGTAAGTTTTCAAATGCAAGCAAAGATAGTGAGCCTCTTTCTTTTTTTAGATCAACATTGATAAAGCCTTGTATATTATAGACTGCAACAGATCTGGATCCGAAAATACATTTTGTTTCAAAATAATGTCAGCCACAGCTGCACTTCTGGCTGGAACAGTACTGTACTTGTTAGCTGGAAGCCTTAGCTTACTAAGCACTCCAGGAGGAAGCATGGTGAACCATTGAGGCCACGCGGATTTCAATAGCATAAATCATTCTAGATAGATAGGTGGCTCTGGCGCAGGGTAGTCATTTTCAGTGCAAGAGTTTAAGTTATATGATTGTTCTTGTGCTAACTTCCCTCCACCACCATCTTATCCTCTTATGATTATGATCAATTATCCACTTATAATTACAGCCTGGCAGTAACTCAGCTTATGGGCACTGGCACTTTATATAATAGCCTGTAATAATGCTGTCAGTCACATTTCATATAGTGCACACTTTCAGGCTCTAGTTTCTGCTGAAATTAATACTCCAGTAAAATAGCTCAGTTCAGTTTGATCAACAGAAAGGGGTGTCATGTTATCAATGATCGGACAGGGAGAAAATAATAAAGATGTTGATTCTTTTGATTTGGACTTTGCAGCAAGAAATAACAATAGGTCATAATAAAGAATTGTGGTGAAAACATCTGACAAGTTTGACATATGTATAACATAATACAGTTAAATGTATCCAGCAGGATTTTAAGGCTTCAGAACAACAGTTGTCGAGAAAACTAACACAAAAACTGTTGATGAAAATATTCCACCCACTGAAGGAAATATTTGAAGTAGGAAATTAGTCAACATTGTTTGAAAGTCTTTGTCTTTCTCTTCTTATCACCCTCTCTCTTTCTCTTTCTGTTTGGCTCTCTCCCCGACCCCATTCAACTCCAGTTTGAGAAACAGAGCAAAGCAAACGGTCTGAAGAGCCACTTCCTGTTGTGTACTTAAGATCCCTGTCATGTGATAGTGTCAGTTGAGGCAAGTGCGTGAGGCCAGTATGGGGAGGGAATATGGTGGCACTGCTGATCTTGCTGATGTGAACACAGCCCAGGCCCCCCCCACCCCACCCCCCACCCTGATTGTGCAAAGTGTCGACTCAGCCAGTGTGGCGTCAGAGCCCCCAAGCCCTGCATGACGCATGCACACACACACGCTCATCACTACACACACACACACACATATATCCACGTGCATAGTGCTGCCACAGATGCGTAGTGGTTTTTATACATGATAATAACCCACCTGCACTCAATTTATACAAATGCAAATCCTTATAAGGTGAAAGGTTAAATATAACTGTAGCTACTGGTGTCATACTTGATTGTGATTATCAATCTCAAACCTTGTTTATGTGTTGGTGTTTGTAGTTTTACCCCAAAAGCACACATGTTCCTAAAGATGTCATGGATTTTGTTTTATTTCTGTTGGTGGTTTGCCTTATGACACCCACCTGGCGTCTTAGTTTACCTACTTTTTAATTCGTAGCTACATTACTGCACAAATGTGCAGGTCTACCTTATGACACATACAGTCCACCTACATACTGTAGCTAGCTAAGCTGTGTATGCAAATGGGAAACTGAAAGAGCCTTTGAAATACCTTTGCTTTACTTACATGTTCTTTGTCTCTTTTCACACCTTCCACCCCACTTTGTCTCCCTCAAACTCCCTCTCTCTCTCTCTCTCTCTCTCTTCCATTCTCAGGTGAACGATATACAGTACTAGCAGGCCGTGCTATAGAGAGCTCACTGTTATATGACCTGGAAACTGCTAATGTGCTTAAAAACTGAGGAGAATGAAGAGATGCCAATAAAATGAAGAAAAGAAGTGTGGAGGATTAGCTACCCTGATGAAAAGACCTCTCAAAACATCTCTCCATTGACACGATAATGACCTGGAATTGAGTAAAAACCTTCACTTTATCCTGAAAGTTAAATTAAATCTCAGTTAAAATTTATTTGCTGGTACTTATTTAGCCTGAAAAAGACATTTATTACATGTGTCTAAATGAATGATAAAGCTACATATATTGGTTTCTATGGTGCCAGTGGCACACAGATAGTTTGAGCCACCAATTCATTGACAGTGCTAAATGAAGATGTATAGATGGTGTTGCGTACAGTAACTGGAGAGTGCTAAATGAGCTGCTGTGTAAGCAGCTTGATTTCTGGATGATTGAAGGCAGATAGTGTTTTAACTGACCAACAAAGGCATCCCTAAATGTGCAACTGCAGATAGCAGTAGTTTCAAGTTTTATTGAGCTTGTGAAAGGCCAGGTAGACAGGGTAGTTTAGTTTCTGCAATGAATCCTAGAGACAGTGTGGAGATGATGGAGACCCAGGCGGGAGGTCAGAAGGAGAAGCTGGTTAGAGACAAGGTCAACCCTGAAAATGAGGTTGAGGGAGAGGACGACAAAATGCCTGGAGCTTATGACTGCAACATCTGTGGACGCAGCTTCCCGTTCCTCAGCTCTTTGTCGCAGCATATGAGACGCCACACGGGTGTGCGCCCTTACAAATGCCCCTACTGTGACCACAGGGCTTCTCAGAAGGGCAACCTCAAAGTTCACATTCGCAGCCACAAACTGGGCACTCTCTCTAGCCACCACTCCAATGAGGATGAAGAGGGTGGGGCTGAGGAGGAGGAGATGAGTGTTTCAGAGGGACTCGACGGAGGTACGAGTCCAACTAAGAGCAGCTCAGCCTGTAACCGGATGATCAATGGGGATAGTGGTGAGGAGAGTCGGAGGAAAGTGCCTGGGAGGAGCATGAAAAGAGAGAAGTCTGTTACCGACCAGAGGCCTTACTGTTGCCGCCTGTGTGGCTACGAGGCCCATCGAGAAGACCAGCTCCTCAGCCATATTGAAAAGGTCCACATTACAGCAGACACAGAAGAGGAGACCACTGTTAAGGAAGAGGCTGTGGCCGAACCTGATGTCCTCCAACCCCAAAGTGATGGGACCTTCCCCTGTGAGACCTGTGGCCAGGTTTTTACCCAGGCCTGGTTCCTGAAGTCACACATGAAGAAGCATGCAGGGATCCTGGACCACTGCTGTCGTATTTGTGGACGACGGTTCCGCGAAGCTTGGTTTCTCAAATCGCACATGAAAACACACAACACCAAATCCAGGTCACGGTCAAAAGCAGATTCCGCTGAGCATCCGGCCACCATCAACGATGTAGCCCAGGATCCTGATATTGTCACTGGCTCTGTTACATCCATCTATCAAATGTGCTCCAAATGTGGGAACCTGTTTCACAGCAGAGAGAGCCTTAGGGCCCATGAAAAAGTCCACAATCTCGGCTATGGCAGGAAATCCCAGAGCCAATGCAGACTCAGTGATGATGAGGACTCACCAGCTGCTAAGAGACGTTACCTTGACTATTTAAACCTCCAGCCTGCTGAGGAAAAGACAATGGACGAAGAGAAGAAGATGCTAGGTCAAAGAATCCCAGAGCTAGATCCTATTTGCAGCTACCAGGCCTGGCAATTAGCTACTAAAGGAAAGGTTGTGGAGCCAGTGGAGCCTAGTTACAAGGCCTCCTATGGGGGAGGAAGTATGGGGGAGGATGCCCTCGCCGGAGCTGCTGTGGTTTTTGAGAAGGAGAGCAGCCGTTACGTCCTGCAAGGTCAAGAGAAACGCAGCTCAGGGCGACGCAGCAGTTCTGGTTTGGGAAGCCATGCTTCTTCAGGTGACCGGACACCAGAGAGCCTCAGTGACTCCGAGTACCGACCTTCATCTCGCCAGGACCGACGGCGACACTCTCAGTCCTCCAAGTCCATCGAGTGCTTTGAGTGCGGGAAGGTGTTTCGTAGTCGTCACCAGATGATCGTCCACCAGCGGGTCCATAGGAAGGATGGAGGTAGGGCATCTGTGGGGGACAAGGAAAGAACTGCAAGAGACGACCGATGGGGCTCCACCAGTGATCCGGAGTCGGGTTCCCCTAGCCGGCCCAGTACCCCAGGGTATGGAGACTCTCCACCAGCGTCCACCCTTGGAGACCAGGCCTCAGAGATGGGTACCGCAAACTCTGGAGAGATTGCAGGTTAGTCAAAAACTTTTTCTATAGGTTTTATCCTGTGACACCCACCTGGCGTCTTAGTTTACCTACTTTTTAATTCATAGCTACATTTTTTCCTTGTACTTTGATTAAATTAAATGATCACCTATAAACAGAGGAACAATGTAAGGGCATGAAGAACTTATCTTCAATTTGATTGCCAAGTCAGTATTTGTCTTTTGAAGATACTGAACCAACATTCTAGCATAAAACAAAATGTAACATACTGTAAGTTCACTAGCTCTGTGGGATTTTTAGTGGCAGAAATGACTGCAGCCCTTTTCAAGCCTCCCACTCGAGGCCTCTGACTCTGTCACTCTGTAGTAAACATCTGTTGATGAAATGTGCTTTGTGTAGGTGCAGCTCCTCAGCTCATCAGTCTCTATGGAGTGGGAACCAGAGCCACCGTGTGGCAAAATGTGAAAATTACATCCAACTTCAGCTCCTTTATAGAGTGCTGCACAAAATACTATCAAATATGGCCAATAAACTTTAACTGCCACTGAAAATTCTGTTTACAACAGTGCAATTACTTTGTATCACAGAGCAATAAAGCTAACAGTTAAGTGAAACTTTTTGTCTTTCAGTGGCATGTCAGTAGAGGAGAGGACATTTTTGGAATGCCTATCATTTTTTCACCTCCACAACCAATAAACACCGCAGAGCAAAAAAAGAAAACCTACCCATGCAAGGGCAAAACACCCATAATCACGGCTGAGATATGCTAAAGGAAGGATTCCTGTGCATGCGGCGCTTCAAAGCTCTCTGGCTTTTGTCTTCAAACTCACTGAAAACACTGTTTGTACAGTTTAGGACAGTGGATAGCTATGAATTGTAGTGATTGCTTCCATTCCTCCCTGTTAGTACAGACATTCAAAAATAGCAGCAGCATTTCTTCAGGCCTGATCGAGCTGTGTGCTATTTCAGGTCTTCCTGTCTCAGGAAACCCCCTCACCCCCCTTATCTGTGTGTGAATATGTTTTTTGCTCTCCTTGTTGTGTCTTTGCCACAAAAATCTGCCTGCATGTTTCTTTTTACTCTTCACTGATGTTGTTTATTGTATAACAACCAATTATTAGTTATGAAAGAGCCCTGTACTCTAGCCGTTAAAGGTGTGGTTAACTTCCCAAATCATCGGCATCCTGGTGTCTGGTTTCAGGAATTGCATTTGGGAAACAAGATCTTTTTATGTAATGTGTATAATGTATCAGATAAAAAACCTGCAATGTCAAGAGATAGTGTGATAGAATCTGTTGATGCATTATTTTGCTGATATTTGATGAAATTTATTAGTATTTGTGACAAAGCCAACTTATATGAAAATGTATAAGGATTCAGTGTTTACCAAAAGAATATTCGTGTCAAGATGTAAAGGCTTCTGTCCATCTGTCCATCCTTTTTCTCTATACCTTTCCTCCCTGTCCCCTCTGACTCCTTCCTAATCTCTAAGGTTACCTCCTGTGACACTTCCACTGTCTCTCATCCACTCTTCTTACCACTGAGCCAGCCAGGCTGCCTGATGTCTGAGGGATTGGTTATTTATAGAGTCACCTCCCGATGGAGAGGGATTCAGGCAATGGGGAAAGAGACACTCAGAGGACACTCTAGTCGCAAACACTCTGATGTCCCTTACAGCCATTTAGCTACTTTTTGGGAATGCAAATGAGAGGTGACAGTGTCCATGCACATACCAACATGATTCCTGATGATTTCCTTGGCTGTAATTGTTGTGCAAGTACAGTAAGGAATAAAAACATATTCACACAGCTGTGGGTATTGAACCTTTGCACTATACACATCTACATTTTTCAGTTCAGTTTCACTAGTCTACTGGTGAGAGCTGACATCTGTGCATTCCTTTGAACAGCTCTATACAAGTGTGAAATTGGGGTTGCTTCTGTAGGTTTCACTGACATGGCTTCATGGATAGTTTAGAAAGTTGCTGCATTTGTTTCCAGGATACATACTGTATGTTGTTTACTCCACCCTTTACAAGACTAGAGTTACTGCAGTGACAGACTGTCAGCACAATGGCATACTTAATAGCCTTACTCTTTCACTCCTGCTGGGCGGGGTTTGTGTTAGTTAGTGTGTGTTTCTATGTTTGTTTGCAAGTGTGAATATGCAAGACTGACAAGTGTGAGTCTGATTTTGGATCGGGCTGATACTTACTTTGGAAGGGCAATAAGGATATTTTGGGTGCATAACTATTGACAATCGGGATATTCAATTACTTACTTCAATTCCTTTGACTCTGATTGGTCAATAAGTGATTAACAAAAGACCAATATCAGCCTGATGAACAGGACACATCAGTCTAACCACCCTCCCTGCTAAACTGCCCAGCCCCGGGGCTTCACCTTGGCAGAGTCTGAGCTGTGAGTGTTGGCCAGTGTTGCCAACAGGAAGCCAAATGAAAAACAGATGGCAGGTTACTGGTGTTATTATGAAAAAGAGGAGGGGTAGTGGAGAGTATCATAATGTGCTGCTTACAGAATCTGATCTGTTGGATCATAGAATAGAATAGAATAGAATAGAATAGAATATATCTGATTTGTCCACCAGGGTGGAAATTTGTCTTTGGCTCACCAAACACAGGAAAAATAATACACAGACAAGCAGTTAGTTATAGGAGATTTTTGTGTGTGCATGTATGTGTGTGTAAGATGATACTCTATGACCTGCCTATTGTCTCATTTTATGGTTTTATGTACAAAATTTATGAATTCCAACTTGAGGATTTTCATGTTTTATATTACTTTACGTTTAATAACCTTTTACATCCACTGTGAATACAACTACTTCTACTACCGTAATTCCTTTTTCTTTTTTTAATTATACTCTTATTCTGTTCATTCCTGAAATTGAACAGTCTGGTAGATATAAAGTTTACAAGTGACGACTTGTAAAGAAAGACAGCTCACAGCCGCCATCTTGTGGGGAATGTATAGGGCTGCACTTCAGGAATCAGCAATATTGAGTCAATACAGGAAACAACTGTATGGTAATGTCTGATATTATAGTGTAATTGTTTCATACCATATAGACCATAATACATCCCAGCAATTACCATAGAGATGATGAATATTTAACAAGGTTGCTGTGTATGCTTGAACAAATATCAAATCCTTGAAACAATATCTAATGATATGATTTTTTTATTTTTGTGCTGATATGTTTATTATCCTTGTAATAGTAGAAGTAATAGTTTTATTTTGGGATACCTTTACATGTAAAATATGATATGGGAATACTGGCTAATACTGCCGCCTGGTGGCTGTTCACCAAAACTACATCAGGATGAAACAATATAAATCTGGCACAGTGAACTGACATAATGAGCTCTGATTTATAGCTGGTAGTAGAGAAGAGAGTAATCTAGATGATTTCCTTTGCAGTCATTGACCTTTATGTTGTCATTCATTTTCCCTACAGATGAGAAGCCTTACATCTGCAGCCTTTGTGACTTTGTCACCACAGAGTTAAAGACCTACTCCACTCATGTTCGTGTCCAACATCCGGCTGCCCCCGGAGACAGACCCAGCCCCATTCCCAGCCCCAGCTCCAGCTCAGGCAGAGACACCACCAGTGGGTATCCCAAGCTGAAGAAAGCTCTTCTTCTGGGTTTGAACAACTCTGCATCCCCTCCTCCTTACATTTCAGCTCGATCCTCACCGCTCAATCCCAGTATGATCCCTGTGGATCTATGTGTGAGGGCTGAGGGCTGCAGGGGCATAGTGTCCCTAAACCTGGACAGGAAGAGCCTTCCTAGCCACAAGTGCTCCTTCTGTTCCCACTCCACCCGCTACCCCGAGGTGCTCTGGATGCACCAGACTGTGGCCCACCGCATCAACAGTAGTAGCTCCAATCTTGCTCCTAAATGGGCACTGAAAAACAGCTCCAAGGGCTCCAGGGACAACTTATTATCCCCCTGGAGACGCACTGGTCCCCCACCAGTCCTGGCAGGAAAGGAGTGTCCACCGCTGCCTCCACTGATGCGTGCCCAACGTACACGGCCCCCTACCAATGCCAGTGAGGTTCCAAAGAAGAGCAGGCCAGCCAGTCAAGCAGCCACGCCATCATCCTCCTCTTCTACCCCCTCCTCCTCATTCTCCAGGGGCTCTTCATCCACCTCAGGCACCCAAGCTGGGAGAGTCCCCGTCCGGCCAAGCAGCAGCACCAGCAGCAGCACCAGCAGCAGCACCAGCAGCAGCAGCAGCATCGTCAGACACACGGAGGACCAGAGTCATCAGTCTCGCTTCAGACCCAAAGTGGATATTTACCCTCGGGGAGGCTCATTGACTTCCTCCAGCTCCTTGGAGAAGAGCACTGGCACCCTCTCACGTTCCTCAGCCCCAAGCCCCAGCTCTGCTAGAGCATCCAGGATTTCTGACCGCCACTTGATGCCTCAAGAGGGCCTGGGCTTCATGCTGTCTAGCAAACATGGCCTAGCAGAGTACAGCCGAGCTAGGGGTTCCCCTCATCAGCCGCTTTCCAACTCCCACAGCCAGGGCCGGGCTAACACTATGAGGGCCAGCACCATCACCCATAGCACCACAGCAGGACACAACTACGGAGCCTCCCAGGCACATGGAGGCACTCTGCAGAATACCTCCTCCTCCTCCTCTTCTTCTTTGCCTTCAGAGGCTCGTGGAGACGTGAAGCAGGAGCCAATCGCAGAGACACCGGAGATGCCAACTGACATCCTCGGCTTCCTCAAAAACTACAACCCCCATGAACTGGCTACCCTCTACCACCGCTGGGGTGCAGCCAATGCCCTCCTGGATCCCACTGGTAAGGAGCAATTTTTGTTCCATTTTTTGGCCGATTGACAAATGGATTTGTTAAAATTTGTAATAACACAAAGCAAATTTTTTGTCATTCGAAAGAGACTCTCTTGGAGAGAGTCTTGTGAAATCCCTCATCATCAGCTCAAATACAAAATGCCCCGAGGATCTTTGCTGTAGAGAAAATGCCAAATGTCAAGAGTTGACTGAGCCCCGTGTTTTGAGCTGTTATGAGTATAATTGGCTAAACTTGACAGGCTAAACCAGGAAAAGACACCCATAGTCACATAGAGCCACAATTAACGTATGCGCCATATTCAATCAGGTATACACACACACACGGACTCTCTCTCTCTCACACTAACTCGCCATCTGGCAGAAAGTGATTGACAGACACATATACTGCACCCTTCTGACAAGGTTTTGAATAATGAGCATGTTTGTGGGATATGATGAAAAGGCGTATCTGGGGCAGCGTGTGTGTCTGTGCATGTGTGTCCATATGTGCTTGGGTTTTTAGATGCGAAAGGAGTGTGTGTGTGTGTGTGTGTGTGTGTGTACATATTTTTTTTATTATTGTGAAAGACGTGAGAGAACCTTTGCTACTCTCGGGTCTGCGAGGCATGCCTAGTCTCCAGCTCCACTCTCCCAGAAAGCTGTCACAAACTGTTTAGGTCACGGCTCAGCCTGACGAGAGACTCGCACTGATGCGAATGGAGGGAGGCAAAACACACAGAGAGAGAGAGAGAGAGAGAGAGAGAGAGAGAGAGAGAGAGAGAGAGAGAGAACATAAGCGGCAAAGAGAGAGATGAGACAGAATAATTACCCCACCAGCTGCTTTGGAAATGGTTATTACCGAACATCCGCATTATTTGCCCATTTTCAGTTGTGTCTCTAAGGTCAAGTGGGGCTGTATGGAGCCAGGGGTCAAAGACAACAGCCCCAGAGCAGACGCATGACATCGCTGTCACCCGTCCAGGCGCATATCGTCACGATCCGCCTTAGCCCTTTGAGTCACATGCTATAAAGTGACCTTTTTTGAGCAACTGAGTCTTTCTCCTGTTTCTCTCTGCAGTATGTGTGCGAGTGTGTGTGCCCGCTTGTGTTTTCCATGCAGCTCTGTCTTGTCTTTCATTAGTGCATCAGTGAGAAGGGCTGGCGGCCCAGAGTAGAAGTAGAGTATCCAGAGGCCAGCAGTCGGGCTGCCAGAGACACTCTCTGTCACCTCCTCCTCCTCCTCCCTGTCCTCCTTGTCCTGCTGTGCCCCCCCCCCATTTGCCACACTCACACACACAGAAACATACACACAACTATTGGGCACTGCCCAGGTGTATAACATCCTCAATGCTTTTGGGGGTTGATGTGTCTGGTGTCTGCTGGGGGTTTGTGCAGTAAGCGTCCCCCTCACCGGAAGCGCCCCCCCCAAAAAACAAAAAACAAAAAAAAAAACCCAAACCCCCAGGCCTGTTATCTGTCAGCAAGAGAGGTCACAGGAGTGCATGTGTATGTTTGTGTGCATGAGTGCATGTGTGTGTGTGTAGTGGTCGCAATGTCGTCAAACCATCTATAAATGCTTTTTCCTGTTGCTGCTGTCCCTGTGGCTCTGACCACATTTACAGGCACACCAGAAAACAAAAACATGATTATAACATGACTGACAGGTCCTTATGAAATAGTTATCTAAATTATAAAAAAGTAATGTCTTAAATACAGTCATTCCAGTTGTCCTCATCATGTAACAACAGGTTTCTTTATGCTGAATGGCCACTCTTTTAGCCCCTCAGTATGCAATCCGTCTGCTTTGCCAAACACAGTTGGGTTTCATGTCCCTTAGCAATAAATTTCCTGGTGTCATTTTTCTTAAACTGCCTCATTATAGTTTCAGAACTCTCATTAACTATGTTGAGTTTGTTGGTTTTGCCAGGGTTTCTTTCTTGCTTTTTTTTTTTGTAAAGTTTTTAAAAGTAAAATCTATGAAGCATTAAAAAAGTTTTAAAAATCTATCTATTTAAAATTGAAAAATCCACTTGTAAGTGCTCTCTGGTGGACAAACTATGTAAGGGTAATACTATTTCTAAATTACCTCTAACCTAGTTTGGCATTTGTGTACCGCAATTTCTTGTTTCTTAACGGCCGACATATATACCAATACGGATAAATCTGCAATAAGCTAATTTCGGCTGATATATGGGCTGACTTATCAACAATCTTTTCACCACCCCCACTAAGAAACTCGTCATGTCATGTCACGTGACAGGATTTATACGTTTTGAAGTCATCAAAAATCAACAAGTTTCTTCTTTTCGCCGTTTAAGGCCTTTAACATGTAAACTGACTTGTGCATGTAATGGGAGTGTTGAGGGTTGTGTGTGTTGCCTATGCCTCACTTTCCTCCTTTGGACCAAACACACACATATGTACAACTCTTGAACACATACACATGCAGACACACACACCTGACATGTGACACACGGGCAGCGGAGCGGGCACATCACAGCCGGGGCGTTTTAATTGCCTGTAATTTATGCGGTGTGTGTGTGTGTGCTGTGTGTGTCTGGCTGTCAGCCTCTGAGATGATGCTGTGTGACAGCTGCAGTCCAGCCCCTGGAGCTAGCCGCTCATAATGACACATTAGACATACTAATGATGCCTGCGCAGAGTCCACTACTGAAGCTACAGTACCTACCTCCACCTCTCCAGCCAGGCTGTGTGCTTTTGTACACCCACTCACTTTCTGCCCATTACTGACCTTTACGGCTTCATTCAATCTCTGCAAACACTACCACGTGAAAATGTCTGTCTGCCTCGGAATAAACTGGTGCTGATGTCCGCCTTTTCCACCACTCTACTCAGAAAAAGTCACATATGAAACCTCACATGGGAATTCAAAGCATATGTGATTTGAGGACACATTGGCCTTAGTATGATGTGAACATGTAACTTTTTATTTTTTATTTTCCTTGTTGAAATATTTTAAACGATGAATTGTCTTTTGGTATATGAAATCAAGATTTCCTGTGAAACCAATGCCAACAAGTGCTTATGCTTTGAATTCACCTTTCTTCAAGACAGTGGCATTGTTACTGTTAACAACACAAAACCCCTGATCAAGACCAAACTTTGGCAAAACATTATCTGCTGAGATGAAAAAAAATTGGTGCGACAAGAAAGACGTACTTTGAATTTTGCAATATGGATTCATTTTCAAAAGTTGCTCCAACTCACCTGTGGTCTAAGAATACACACTCTGTACTTTAGTCCTGGAACCATCTTGACACAGCTGTATCTGCTACCATTACATCCCATACGTTTGATTTAAATCACCTGTGTTGATGCTTTTGTTGAGTTGCTCTCTAGTACTTTGTTTAGTTGTGTTTCTCTTTTCCCCGTGTGTGATCAGGGATGCTGAGTTCTCTCATGCGGCAGGGACAGTATTTCTGTCAGGAGTGCGGGAAGAGTTTCAGTCAGCCCAGCCACCTGCGCACCCATATGAGATCCCATACAGGTAAATACAGCCAGAAGACGGTGACACACAAACACATTTAAAGGAACACAGATTCCATACGTTCACATACGTCCAGTGGCTCAACAACATAATGGAAAACACAAAATATGAAAATGAGAAGGAAGCTTTGGTGTTACATCAAATAAGGAAATGTTTTGTATATTATATGGGCTATGCATGAACAGATATTCTGTATATTCCTTTTGTTTGCCAAAAAAGTCATTCACAGACAAAGTAAATGTTGTCCTGCACAGCGACGTTACTTCTGTTTGGGGTCAATTACATGACACATCACAACAGAACTTAAAATTAGGAGAAGTCATGAGGTATCAATGTGTTAAAAGCAATGTTAAGTATTGTTTTTTTGTTCCTATTATTAAATAGGGACCCCAAACAGAACAATGAGGCTAGAGAGGTCTGACAATAAGTGCTTTATCATGAGTTTTAAAGTCATACGCAGTAACTAAAAGAGACTTTGGATGACAAATTGTTGGTAATCCAGTTGCGAGAGCATCGGTCACACAAACTGTAAAATTATTTAAAAGGGAAAGGTATGACAGACATAGACAAACAACCTCAGCCAAGACAATTTAACATACTGCACGTAAGAGAAGTCCAGCATCCTGCTTTAACCTGTAGAACAACCTTATTAGCTACTTGTTATTCATGTATTACCAGAGGTTCCAATTTTTTGGGTCATTCCTTAAACAGTCACTCAATCCTGTGCCACCTGTGCACACACACATCATCACCCTCGCTGCTATTTATTCACCCAGAAACGCTCACATGAGATATAGAGAATATATGCATGGGGATTCACATTCTCAGCAATATTTCATCGTCTGACTCGCCATACGTCTGACTACGTCCCTGCATTCTCCAAAATAAATCAAAACAGATCTTTTTGTTCAGCTGAGTGTGACAGCCGGTCTGTGAGCCCTTCCCCGCCCTCAGCTGGGCAGCTGTCTCTATTTTTTAAACTGAAACATGATTTGCTCCGGATACTGACCTGTGACAAATTGTATACATTATTAATCACATGTCAATTAGAGAGATGGAATTGCGCATTCTAATGAAGCGGAACGGCATTTGTCCACGCCAACGTTATGAATCCATTTGCATGTGTTCCAATGCCATTCACTAAAGAGCTTGATTTAGACATCCTGCCTTTTCCTACTTTCTCCTCTTCCCCTCTGCTTTTCCTTAGTGTCCTTTCCTTTCCTCTCCTCTCTTGTTTCCACTTATGTCAGCCCTTCCTACCTTCTGCCCTCTCTCTTTTTCCTTCCCCTTTTTGTTTCCTTTCTCATCTCCCCTTTCTCTTTCCTTTCCTCTCTTGTTTTCTCTTTCCTCACCTTTTCTTCCCTTCCTTTTCACATAACCTTTCTCGTTTCCTCTCATCTCACTTTTCTCCTGTCCATTTCCTCTTTGCTCTCCTCTCTTGTTTTCTCTCATTTTTTCTACACTTCTCATCCTCTGCCCACCTCTACCCTCCCCCCCTTCTCACCCTCCCCTCTTTCTCTTTCCTTTTCCTGTCTTGTGTCCTCTCTTACCTTTTCTCCTCTCCTCTACCTCTTTTCTTTCCTGTCCTCCCATTTTTCTCCTCTTCTCTCCTTTCCCCTTCTGTTTGTCTGCCTTCCTCTGTCTTCGTTTCTCCCTTCCTCCTCCTCCTCCTCCTCCTGTCCTGTCATGTCCATCACCCAGGCCGGCAGTGATCACAGTAGACAGTGAGATAAGTAGCTTCTTTATAGAGAGTGTGAATGATATGTGGCACAGCCAGTGATACTAAG
Source organism: Maccullochella peelii (assembly GCA_002120245.1). NCBI lineage: Eukaryota > Metazoa > Chordata > Actinopteri > Centrarchiformes > Percichthyidae > Maccullochella > Maccullochella peelii. The sequence continues at coordinate 23,077 of LKNJ01003015.1, read as the reverse complement.
TGACAGAGGCCAAATGGTAAGTGATGCAGCGCTCAGCTTCCCCCCAAGCCGTATTGTAAACACACACACACACACACACACACACACACACACACACACACACAGCCATGCATAGGGTCTGTAAACACTCGCAGAGGCTGTAATTAATGTTGTCACAGACGGTTGTCTTCTGTATGGACGTGCACACGCGGAAAAGGCCAGCCACCTCGAGGCCTCTATTAACATGTGTCATATTAAATCACTGACTTGCCTCCACCAGGTTCCATCACCATCATCACCATCATCATCACTGCCAGCTCCCCTCTATTAGCAAGGGTGCTGATGGCAAACGCTACTGTGTGTGGGTGGTGGTGGTGGTGGGAAAAAAAAAATGCTTGTGTGGGTCTGGTAGAGCTTTTAACCGAATGCCCTCCTCCCCCTCCTCCTCCTCCTCCTCTTTTTCCTCCCCCCCCTCCCATCCTCCTTCTCCCCCAACAGTTGGGTTTGATTTTAACGGACTCCACAGAGGTACTGACGCTCACACCACCGCTTCTGAAGCTCCCAAACAAGTATGTGGCACGTTGGCTAACCACTGGGCTCCCTCATCGCTTCTGCATGTTTCTTATTATTATTGTCTCACCTCCGCATGTGTGTGTCTGTGTCAGTCCCGCACCCCCATCCTTTGTGTTTTTTTTTTCATGTGTCATGTAACAGTCACATGTGGCACCCTCTGCACCTGGCGCTAACACCTGGCATTCTCACATGCTGCTGAATCACAGCTGAAGTTAGCACGTGTATCCAAAATACACATATCACAGTTGCCTCGCTGAAAAGCTTCAGTTTTGCTTCAAAAACTGTAATTATAGTCACGTTCATGTTTTAATTATACTTGAAGGGTTGATGGTTCTTTTTTTTTATTGAGAAAAAGCAATCTGATGCTTGTAAATTCCCTTAATATTTTATTGGATAAAGTCAGAAGCACACACTGTAGTTTTTTGTACTTTAGTTAGTAGTTAACTTTTCACCTATCACTGTCAACACTAAAGTGGGTCCCCCCCTTGTCTCGCCATATTGCAGATTCTTTCAATACAGGATTATTATACAAGTGTGGTTTTGACTTTGCCTGCACTGAATTTACACTCTTAAATATATACAATCAAATATGTAACCATGTCCAAAGGTCATTTAGGCTGGCTGGCTCTACAGCACATATCCAGTTTATTTCCCCATTATATTTGCTTCTTTCTTTAACAAATTGATATAACACAACAGCAATTCAGCATATAACCAGTTCATAAAAACTCAGCCAATCAATCAATTCACGTCAATGACCACACAGCTAAACTGGTGGAATTTGATTCACAGCAGTGAATGTGTATGCTGTCTGGTAGGATTTCTTTTTTGGATGTTTTCTGTTTTCCAGCTTATTTGGAACTGGATACTGGTAGTTAGCAAGAGGAGTGATCCTACGTGCAGACATTGTATACTGCAAACTGCAGTCAAAGCATTCGACTGTCAGTTAATAACAATTGCATTTGTTTCAACGTTGGCTGTGATCCTCTCATCAACAAAATAGGGCAAGGTTCTACTTTTCAGCTGCTGTTTGTCTTTTAAATTTCAAATGACAGTTGTCTGCATGTAGGGTAAAGATGTATGGCTTAACGTACAGAAGAGCTCCATCTAGAAGAACTCAAACTTCATCAGCAAATAACCAGTTATGATTCAGGAAGTACAGTGTGAAAAGATCATAGCACTGAGCGCCTAGAAACTAAGATAGAGACTAGAGCTAAGACGATTAGTTGATAAATCAATTAGTCGATTGACTAAAAAATTATTGCCAACTATTTTGACAGTCTATTAATGATTTAGGCCACTTTATCAAGCAAAAGAGCCAAACATTCACTGGTTCCAGCTCCCCAAAAGTGTGGATTTGCTGTCTTTTCTTTGTCTTATATGATAGTAAATTAAATATCTTTTGGTTTTGGACTGTTGGTCAGACAAAATAAGACATTTGGTCACCCTGTGGTTTAGTAAAAACATTTTATTGACCTAACAGTTAGTCAATTAAATGAGAAAATAAATGGCAGATTAATCAATAATGGAAATAATTGCTAGTCCCTATTAGAAACAAGAAAAGAGAATGTTGAGGATTACCACTTTGGTGGCAAGTGTAAATGTTTTAACACAACCATGTAACAAACTTAAAAAGCTGCAAATAGATTCAGAGTTTTCAGAGTTAGACATAGAGACAAGCATCGAGGCAGGGGGAACAGAGGAGTAAATCTGTTCTGCTTTGACATTCGGAGAGAGCTGGGTTCCACACGCCGCGCCTCCATCTTAATTAATCACGCACATCACACGCTCACACACCCACATGGACTCAGATTTACCGCACACTATGAATGATGGGAGCAGGCGCGGCAGAGGGGTCCAATTAGATGTAGTGTTGACGCTGCTTTACGGTGACGATAACCTTTAGTATAATGTAGTGCACCGGTTCCGTCAGCGATGTTTCCTCGCAGGACGATGTCGTGGAGGTTCTCGCTTTCCTCTCACGTCTCACCCTCGCCATCTCTCCAGCTGTTTTTTTTTTTTTTTTAGATTTTTGTGTGATTAATTATACCTTTTTTTGTTTTTATCCCTCTCTCTCTCATCCTCACCCCCTCCTTTCTTTCTCTCCGTTGTGTTTCTGATGATGTATGATAACAGCTATATTTCCTTGTTTCTTCTTTAGGGAGAAGGGTGCGGGAGGGGCATGGGGAGTCATTTGTTTTCCCGCTTTGATACTCTTCCATTTATCAAAATGATAATTAGGTGCAATTAAATGGCAATCTCATTTGTTTTGTTCAGGTGTGTGTTGCTTATTCTTTTATTATTTTTTTATATTTTTGCCGAGGTGTCTGTGCCATTGTAGGTCAGTCTAATTAGAAGAGGGAGTAGAGGGTGTGTGCAGAGTGTGTTTGAGAGTTTTTGTGTGTGTGTGGTTGTGTGTGTGTGTGTGTGTGTGTGTGTGTGTGTA
>LKNJ01003015.1:0-20047 GCA_002120245.1 Maccullochella peelii | reverse complement strand
AGGGTGGCCCGGGTGATTGAGAAAAATACACAGAGACAAAAGTAGGACTGTTCAGACAGGGGATGCGTGGCGCTCTTCTCCATATGGCAGGAAAGAGAAAGAAAGAGTTACTCCATCTGGGTCAGGACAAAGTTAAATGTGAATGCTGCTCTTGACCTGCATAATGTTTCCCCATTTCTAGTTGAATGCCATCATGTGCATGCGTGTATTCAAAAATCTCTAAAAAAAAGTCTTGTCCTCTCTAAATCCTATGCATGACGTCCTCTCTCACCTCCATCTGACCTTTCAACTGAATGTGTGTATATTGTGTGTGTGTTCCTCAGGGGAGAGGCCATTCTGCTGCCAGCTCTGCCCATACCGAGCCTCTCAGAAAGGGAACCTAAAGACGCACGTCCAGAGTGTCCACCATATGCCTTTTGACAACAGCCAGTACCCAGACACAAGGAGCTTGTTACTGAGCCAGGAGGAGCGAGGAGCACTGGCTGTCAAACACCCATCATCACCACAACAACAGTAGACCATCTGATAGACCAGGATCTGGACTTGGGACCAGTCTAGTCAGGGAATCACACACCCCGAAAAATACCATCACCATTCCTAAAAATCAGAGGACTGGAAGTTGGACTCATGCTTGACTTTTTGAGCCTGCCCTGTCCACCCATGATCCTTCAGTGACTTTAGAAGACGTTTCTACAATGAAGTCTCTTGTAGTTTTTAGACGTTTTTTTTTCTATAATAAAATAAGAGTTAGTTAAAACTGTGCTAGGCAATTTTAAAATCACAATGTGGTGTTGCAGCAGGGGAGAGTGTCTTATCTACTAGTAGAAGGGGTTTCTGGTGAAATTCTGCAGTTAGAAATTCAGGTGTCAGGTGTGCGCACAGGTGGGACATTTTCTCCATGCGGAAGAAATGAAGAGTGAAATATAAAGTGTCTCCTCAGCAGGAAAGCTGGACTTACCAGCGGTCGATCGTTTGCTTCTCTTGGTCTTCTTTAGTATGAAGGTTGGCAAAAATTAGCAGATTGTGTATCGTTTACATCACCTTAAAAGGATTTCTGATTATAGGAGCCCTCAAAATTCAAAGATTTACCTCTTGCTGCCATTTTGGAGGTACCAACAAGCAAAGTTGCCTAGTGCACTTTACAAGAAAAGCAAAGTTTTTATGAAAAGAAGCGGAAAAACTGAACTTGAATGCAACTGCTAGCGTTTTAATCAAGAACTGTGGCATTGCATGGCTGCTGTAGTTGCCCCCCCCCTTTCCCTTTTTTTAATTTTTTTTTTTAGCTTTATTGTATAAGAGTTTGCGCATTTCTCAGGACACCAATCATCAGAGATGAGAGGAGAGAGAGAAGATGCTCTGCAATTCATCAACAGTCAACTGACACACTGCAAGTTCGTTTCCTCTGGGTCAAGTCATGAGATGAAGACTTACATCTGTCTCTGTGTGTGTGTGTGTGTGTGTGTGTGTGTGTGTGTGTGTGTGTGTGGATGCAAGTGTGTAAAACTCACTTCCTTCCACTCCAGAGTATAATGTTAGGAGTGCAGCGACCACTCTGAGTCCGTGTAGCTGATGATTAGAACTAGAAAGAGAGAGAGAGAGAGAGAGGTAGGATTAAAAAGAGAGAGAGAGAGCGCTAATGGGGGTGTCTGCTTTAGTGCTCATTAAAAAGAGTGTGCGTTTTTAATAGCCAGTATAAATGAGCGTACCATTTTTATGGTCATTCAATTATTGTCCATTTAAGAGGAAGGGACTGAGTGGAGGCAGTTTGCCTCCATAACTCCTTCACATTAGGGAGTGTTTCTGGCACTTTTGACTTTGAATTAGACCGACTCCAAAACAGTGGGAATGACAGGAAGACGCTAGCTCGGCTGTGGATTGCACAGATTCACTTCCAACTTGTGTACTTGCAAAAGAGAATATGGTACTGCTTGTGTTAGCCAGCAAAGATGCATCTTAATTTCATATTGCTAAGGGGCAACACCGACTATATGGCCTGTTGGTCTCCTTAACCCAATATGTGATGAAAGCTTTGGTAACAAAACCAATCCAGTCCAATCCATACTTCTTCTACACAAAATTATCTTTATTTTTCTGACTTTTTTAGCCATTCTCTTTTTCTTGTAAAATAGTGTTTTTTTTTTTTTACCCATTCAGGCCTCTAAAGATTACTCAAACAATTTAAGGGGGGAAATTCAGAGCCAGGCTAGTTGTTTCCCTCTGTTTCCAGTCTTTGTGCTAAGCTAAGCTAAACGGCTGCTAGCTGTAGCCTCATATTTAATGGACAGACATGAAAGTGGTATTGATCTTCTCATCTAACTCTCGGCTAGAAAGTGAATAAATGTGTTTCCCAAAATGTCCCAAACTGTTCCTTTAAAACTGGCAGGTTTGTCAAACAGATAAAACAGACATATAATTCAACACGTCTACTAGCATGTTATTAGCTAGCGTCCGACAGAACAAACAACCAGAGATGCAGAGCGGACTGTGTTACTAAAACATTTAAGCAGACTAATGAGCCAAAGTCCCATTCTTGCATGGTGATGTGAAGATTTGCATTCTAGGAGGAAAGAGTGAGGAGGTCAGAGAGAGCAGCCAGAGGCCAGGAGGTCAGGCTTCCAGAGAGTTTTGAAGCCTATCGAATAGTAGAGCCGTCACAGCCTTAACACAGGTGTGTGTGAGAGTGTGCATTTATGCGTGTGTATGTGCATTCTTTCCAAACCTCTCCATACTGTATAAGAAGTTGACTACCTTCTGTGTACTCCAGCCTCCCTCTAGATGCTTTGTATACTAGCCTACCTCCTTTGCAATGAAAGCCTGTTTGAGGTTTATTGGCTGGTATGAAGCGGGGACGGTTCTTTGCTAGGAGGAGATGTTTTCCTTGTATTGGTTTTCTCTCCTCAACGGCCTCCGTGATTGAAAAAAAAAAAAGAAATACGCTGGGGAAAATAAAAAGAAAAGCAAGGCAGTTCAAAGCAGCTCAGACGTACAGAGCAAGAGTAGAACGGTGGATTTGCAGAGACTTTTTTGTACACGTAAAATCAAAATTCACACGAGTTAAAGATTACGGAGCATACAGAGTGCTGTACTTCTCGCCTATTTTGAGACCTCAGTAGTTTTTACATGATGATGAAATGGTTACTATACCAGTGGGTTGTTGAGATATGCATACAATATTGTGTGCTTGAATATGCCTAATAATACACAAATGTGTATATTGAAGGTGTGGGTAGTGAAAATACTTGAAACGGATACTCTAGCCTTCGAGGTAGTGTAGTACTAATACCAATGTTGTACAGAATTCCCTTTAAGATTAACTCCTCAGTTATGAATTTGTACTCCGAAGTGTGACTTAGAAAAACTATGAAGCAGGAGTGAGTGTATGTAATATAAACTGTATATCTGTAATCCACTCTTACCAAACCCTTATATACAGCGGTAGAAACCAAATGGCATTACTAGTGCACTTAGACTAGGTTACTGCTTTAACCGTTCTCATCTTGTCCAATTCTAGCTAAGGTTTCTTTGAGAATGTCTTTTTAATGGTGCCGGCTAACACTCTTCAATGTCATTTCTGGTTTAGAGGCTTTCTGTTAGGATGATTGCATAGATTTTAATGACAAACGATATGTTCTGTTCTGTTCTGTTCTGTGACGGCTGCGTGGCACAGCTTTTTAGCTATGTTTCCTCACAGAAAGTTTGATAATGCTAGATGTAAGAATGTGTTTTTAGTCTTTCTCTTTGCTAAACTGTAGGATTTGTTCAGTAGCTAGTCATGGCTGCCCTCCCAGAGGGGCTGGCAGGTGTTGTTCTTTTCTCTTTGGTTAGGTTTTTATCATGCCTCTTAAGTTGTATTATTTGTGTCCGTATTGCTTTTTAAAAATTTATTATGAACTTCATGATTAATTTACCTTAGACATTATTATTCAAAATGTATTTGGTTGATATCTGTATTTATTATCACTTCAAAAAGGATAAGAGGACAGAGGCAGACAGGAGCGTTTGTTTAATTTGATTTTTCTGGGTTGTTTTTGTTTTTATACTGTGTAGTTTTCATGCCAGCAAGCCGATGTGAAAGCTCTACCTCGTCTGAGCCATTCTCAGTTCTGTTACACTTTTGTACATCATTTCAAAAAGATGTAATGTCATGTCCACAATAAAGACACACAAAATGGCACCTGTTGGCGCTGTTTCATCTGGTTTTGCTTGTTTGTTTTAAATTTACCTCAGCCACTGTGACTGAACACGTCCAAGTTTAGATGAAAAAGCTTTGCAGAATCAAATTTTCTTTTTCCCTTTTTTCTCAAACTGCCGGTGTGAAATTTACAAAGGACCGTGCAGTGCACTGTCTCTGAATATTGACAGGTTTAAAAACTGAGCATATTTTGTATTATTTTGTGTCTCTCACACGACTTATTCTTGCCATGGTCACTAACTGTCATCAGATGTTACTGTCAGCACACCTTAAGCTGTGCTGGTATATCAAGAGCTGTAAGTCCACGTCTCCTCCCTGACCACAGCTGCAGCACACAAAAACCCTGTTAAGCATACAATACACATTTATTTATTACAATTTAGGTTTCAAATAATCATTAAAACTGTTATTTTTCTGTTTTACTGTAATGTTGCCATATGGTTAGCATTGTCACCTTGTAAGATGGCAGTCCCGTATTCAAAACTTAATGGGGCCTTTATGTGTTAAGTTTATATGTTGTCCCAAAGTTTCCTCTAAGTGCTCTGGTTTCCTCACACAGTCCAAACACATGCAGGTCAGGTGAACTGGAAGCTCTTAAGTGAGCAGATTCAGATTTATTGAGTCAAAATCATGGTTGCATAGTATGGAGTACAAACAAAAATACAATACGATCATGACAAAACATTGGCACCTGACAGGAACGAAGTGCCTTTCCCTATTATTCACTCTCTTAGCTCTGTTTTTGGTCTCTACCAACTCCTGAGAGAAATATCTGTCTCTTTAGCTGCTAAATGCTCCACTATGTTCACAAGCTAGTCGCTAACTGTGTCTGTCTGGCTGCTGTTTGGTGCTGGGCAGGTAGCGTACAGTGGGATTTTGAAGCTTTTTGACTGAAAACTGCTGGCTTCTACAGCCAAAAAAAACGCTATGAGAGCAGTGAGAGTTAACCAAAACAGTAAAGTTAAACGCTTTAACATTTGGGTGCAGGCCTACTTAATGAATTTCTTGTGTTGTTTTTCTGGTATATAAATTTTTTCAAACTTCACATGCATACTGTACAACATATCCAGTGTCCAAGCTGTTTCACTGCCTTTAAAATAATGTCTGCTTGGATAGGCATCAGCTTAGCTGGATGGTTGAATAGGTGGGTCTGTTCACGCTGTCTTACGGTCTTCTCATTATGGTGTACATGTTCCTTCAGAAGTATTTCCACCCTCACAACATACTTGCCATCTTAGGAGAAATGCTTTCCTCTTGCTATTTTATGCCACAAATCTGCAACTTCAATCCAAAAAAGAAAAACTAGTTACTTACTGTCTATTGCAGGCAAATTTACTTCAAATTGTCTGTCACTATAAAGACACGCACATACATTTACTTGATAAAACTCTACCATACTAATCTGCTTCTTGAATACAGTCTGCTCTTTCTGCTCTTTTCTATAATATGATTTGGCTCTACACACAGTGTCCATTACCTGCAGAAGAAAGTGAAAATGGTCATGACTCATGAAGACAAGGTGAAAACAGATCAGACCTAAGTCATACTGCATACTGTTCCCTTTCGTAGCATGTGACATGCTTGATGGATAGCGACTTTGATGTTCGTCTGGGCCAGTTGGCACCTTGATGTCCATGTGTGGCCGTGCAGCTGAAGTCGAGCTGCCAAGCAACGGTGATGAGAAACCCTCACCCTTCAACTACGAGGGACCACCTAGGGATTCGTTGCCACTTTTCCAGTCTCTTTCATGTTAGGTGTCTATGTGCACCATCTGTCTGTCGGTTTGAGCGACGGCTGAATGACGGGTTCTCTCTGAGAACATGGCACATAACGTTAATGCCAGGCAGGCCCGCGGGCTGAGAAAAGACTGCAGCTGCCCGTCACTCTTCCCAAACTCATCAGTCACTGCGAAGGCAGACGTGACGGCCCTGAGCTCCCCGAAAAACCTGTTCGCTGACATCTCTTCTTTCTGTCACCCAGCAGAGAGAAGCTGACTGACTGACTGACTGACTGAATGACTGACTGAGGCGGAAAATAAGCAGAATGTCAGGCTGACTCAGATTTGATGGATAGGTGTGGTGGAGAACACAGTATAATGTGCTTTTTTTATTTCATATCTTTATGTTGTGAAAGAAAGCTGTTGTTGTTCTCTTTGTAAGTCTTAGCTTTTACAGAGGTGTAACCACAGGGGTATCCATAGATTACTTTTTCCCACTGCATCTCAGAAAATGTGTAATGTCATTTTTTGTCCTTTTTAAATGAATGTTTATAGCTTATCTATATGTGGTTGCAACTTGGGTTCAACCAATACAGATATTTGAGACAGGATTTTCAGATTGACAGTCTTCTATTATGTGGCCATTTTAATGATTTTGATAAGGTGTTTCACTCTGAATTATATTCTGAACAAGGTGAGAAAGCCTAAAACATTTAAACTTCCACAGAACAGTAAAGGCATCAATTAGCTTCAAAAGAAACTGCTTTTCAGATTGTCGAACAGCATAGGAAACCCCCTCCCTCCAAACCTTTTGGATGCTGGAAATGAGGGGGCTATGTCTGATCATTTTTGTAACTTTACAAAACAAAATCTGACAAGCAAGCCCATTTCATGCAGCACTGAGGTAAGAAGGTAGACAGGATTTAAACTCTCAAGCTCTCTTCTCTCTCTTTCTCTTCATTCTTCACACAAATACTTTCATAACTTTTTGTGTTGTTCAAATGAGTGAAACACCAGGACACTGTACAAAAATGTGCACTGTTATCCTGATTTGAACGATTATTGCATCCCGCCCCCCTTTCTATGACAGCTTTTCACCCAGCATTCGAATGTGGCCATTCGTAACGGTTATAAACATTCTGCCTTTAGATGTGGTTTGACAACATTTTGTCTGAACAAGTTTGTTTGAAGCAAACCCTGGCCTTAAGACACTGTAACCCATGATCCACATTTTTTCAAGTGGATCAGTGGTTCTTTAAGACTGCGTGAGATTTAGAACCAGACTGAGAGTCTATAGCAATGCTAGCAACTCTGTAAGGCTGAACTTAGGCACAGCGGTGCTTTTAGCTAAACTGCTTTCGTGCTAACATGCTCACAATGACAATGTGAACATGCTGGTGTTTAGCAGGTAAAATGTTTACCATGTTTACTATCTTAGTTTAGCATGTTAGCATGCTAACAATTGCTAATTACAAGACTGATGATGGTATTAGGTGGAAAGTGAAGGGATCATGAATGGCTGGACCAAATTTCACGGCAATTCATCTAACAGTTGTAAAGATATTTCAGTCTGGACCAAAGAGGTGGCCTGACGGATCGACAGGCCAACATTGTCATCCCTAAAGTTACACAGCTAGCAAGACTAAAAATCATTTCATATTACACTGGATTCATTTTCTCTCCTCACACTTCTGATGAACAAATGAATAGTAACTGGGGAAAACTGTCTGACTGACAGTTAAAAACCTGTATGTGTAAAATTTGATGCCATCCTGTGGTAGTATCAAGCCTGGCACACAGAATAAAGGGGCAGAAATTTTCACTAGAACTTTAAAACTTCATCCATCAAAATAATTTGAAAGAAAAAAACATCCATATTAACAAATGAGGGCCACTTTTTGTTACAGCACAGTATAAAGTGTGGCTCACCCACATGAGCATACCGTGTCTCTGAACCTTACATTTCATCTATGTCTCTCTGGTATCTCTTGTGCTGTTCCTACGTGTAAGAATGAACTGTAGCCATCCCTCCGGAGTAGCTTCCTTTCTTCTTTGTATGTAACCCTCTGTAGCTTTGCTGTGTATTGTCCAAGTCAGAGGGCATGATCTATATCTGCCACCAGGGAGCACTATCCCTCTCTAATGGCTGCTAAACGGCCTTCCTCAGGAGGACAAGGGCCACGTAACAGACCAAATGGCACTTGTGTATGTGCAATGGCTGCGGCAGCATGGGCGGTGGAGGGGTAAATATACTTAAAACACACTACGGTGTATATCAGCACGGCAGCCTTGACTACAGTTACCACCAGAGAGTCCGACTCCTCCGCATTTCCCAGGCAAAAGGCCAAACACATTTACAACACTTCAAGCGTCTGCGACACAAGAACGCCCTCTCCACTGTGAAATATGTAAATATTGCACTAATCAAAGGGTTGTGGAATCGCAAAATGCCACGGAAAGGTTATGACCCGGAGCCTGTGCTAATAGGGGAGTGAGGGAGGGGGAGGAAGACGAGGTGATGGAGGGAGGGCTGGGGGTTGAGTTGTGGTGGTGGTGGTGGGGGGGGGGCGGGTAGAGGAGTGACAGCTACCACAGGCGTTTCTCCTGCCTGAGGAGGACCTTCACATGCTGACCTCCGCCTCCTGCACTCCAACGCTCTGACAGTAATGAATAGGAAGGGGCTGTTTATGCATATCAAATGTTATTTACTCTCCCACAGTCAACTGTAGCCACAGAGGAAAGAGAGAGGAGCAAAAAACTGGGGGGGCCATTAGAACAATGTGGACAAGAATGCAGAGGCCTCTGTGGTGCACTGAGGTTAATCTATCTATCGTTATGAATTACATGACATGGTTTTTGTGGGGCTTTAGCTCGACTTGATTTTAAAATGCTTCATTGTTCACCGCCTTGATTTCTTTCCAGGATTGGAGTGCTTGACAGATACGGAGTACCTACATGAAAACAAGCCCTTGTAAGTATATAAGTGAACTTGACAATGAACTCCTCTTGATATCTAGCCCACATGATTATTTACTTCAACTATCTCCTGCTCCACCAAACTAAAGTCTATATCCAGAGACAGAATCAGGGGGATGTTAACATACATTCTAGTCATGTAATATATTTTTAAGCAGGATTAATTCTTTTCCACATTGACATGATTGGTCTTAAATAGCGCAAACCTTAAAGCCAGAGGGAGGAAAAGCCTGAGCGGAATTATTCAAGGGAATGACGTTTCTACGACAAGCTCAAGAAAATAACCTTGAGCGCGAACAATGAAGAATCAGCCGCCAGAAAACGTTTGTGTTTTTCCAGAGCCTATGTGTCATCGTCATCGCTTTACGGCTCTGCTTCATTTTCCATCACCCCTTGTGAGAATTAAGTTGGATCTTAAGTATGTAAATGAGAACCTATTCTGTGGCCCCCACCCTCTCTTATATGAATCCCAGGACAGACCATGACATTTAACATCGCCTTCACTAATTTGTGCTTAATAGCCAAAAAGTGATTAGAATTAACATTAATGACATTTCATATGTCTCCCCTTCCACATTCATTACCTCTTCTCTGCTGCTGATACTTAACCAGCTAATGCTGGTGGCTGCTTCTTGCAGCTTAAATTTCACGTTACACTTTTGGCAGAAATCTTTCAGTCGCCCTTTTTTACACTTTGCATGAAGACAACAAGGAAGGAGAATTAAAGAAGGGGAGGGAGGGGGTGGTATAAAGTCTTTAAGTTGGGAATCTATTCTATCGGTCACACCCTCTCTACCAATTGACATGAGCATTGCAGCAGATTAAGAAAAAGGGGGGTCATCTCTTTTCTGGCTCAACGCCTGCTCTATCACCCTCAGCCCTTCTTGTTGAAACAAATGCTGTCCGATACCCTTCATCTCTTCTTCTCCTTCAGCGGCTTGAACCTCACTCCGCTATAGTTTTCCCTGAGCAAAGCCAAATCACAGAGGATAACAGGGCCTGAAGAAATGCTGGCATTTTATTATCTTTTTTTTTTTTTTAGATCTGTACATGGAGGAGATTATTGCGTGAAAAATGAGCATTGTGTTTCTATCAAACGACAGTCTCCGCTAGCCCTCCGCCCTCCCCTCTGGTAATTAGTGATGGTCTCCAACCTTGTTCAAGGGCAGTGAGCTTTCCCCATGTGTTTCTATAGGGAGGTCACCTGATCCCATAGCAAGCATGTAACGAAGGTGGTTCAACATCAGCCTCCACTTACAAATCTTGTATAATATGATGGTAATTTAATGGCAAATACTACTTTTGAGGGGGGAGAGGGAGGGATGCATTTACATTTATAAATTGACATTCATTTGAATGAATTTGTAAATTCATAATATACACACTGTAAAAAATGTTGATTTGATCAAACTTTGAGGCAACATTTTCCATCCATTTTTTAAGAGTTGGGTGAACTTCTGCATATTTTTGAGTAGGGCAACCTCACTTAATATGTATTTGACTTTATGCTAAGAAATGGAGTACAGCCAATGAGTAAATTAAAAAATGTAAACAAAAAATTTAGTATAACCAACGTAGAAAAACTCTGCATATGAACCACATCAGACGTAATTAAATTAAGTGAAATTGAAAAGAAAAACTAAGAATTTGAGTTGAACTTATATTCTCAATTTTATTTGGAATTTTGACCGATTCAATAAGTCTAATCCAACTGAAATAATTAGCTAGCATTAACACAACACAACAGAATCCACAAATAAAGGAAAGAGAAGGGTATTTTAACATGTTAACATTCCATCATTTATTTATCTTTTGAATAACCAAGACTGCCACATTAGCAGCATAATTTCTTAGCAGTATTGTAACAGTACTGACAGTGTTGTGATACTCCAGAGTAATTTAAATGTTAAAACCAAAAGAAACAGTGTTAAATGGTGCTAGAGCATTTTAAGTTTTATAAAGATGAACCTTTAAAAAGGCCAAAAGCCCATTTATTAATGCTTTTCTGCAGGTTTATCTGATTTTTATTAAGCTGGTTTTGTCTCATTAAGATCATCGACTGGAGGGCAGAGTGTAAACACCTTTTTTTGTTTACCACTACAACACCGTTGTAATACAAGGATGGAGGACAGGGGTGGCAGTGAAAGAGGAAAACACATAGGAATGTAGAGGACAAAGGGAGAAGAGAGGGTATTTTAGTGCAGGGGTGGGGGGTTAAAAGGGTAAGAAGAGCTGGGGGTGATCATGGGTAATGGCACGGACCTGGCCGCTGACAGACAGGCCAATCTCCCGCCTGGACAGACTCAAGAGAGATGTGTCAGTCTCCACCAGCACCCCGGGCCAGCCGCACTACCACACCGCTAAATGTGTATTGGCAAAGTGTCGGTGCCAATGCCATTAGCCAGCATACTTAAATTCCCCTGTAATTTTCTATGGCGCTCCTCGTTATTGGCACCTCTGATGGGTCGAGTATTTGAATCCTGGTTCAGCTTTAATGGATGACCAGTGGTGTTGAGCGGCCGGGCTATTTGTTATCACTCTTACAAGACACGTCCACATGCACACACACACACACACACACACACACACATATTGGTGTTACTGTCCTTCTAAGGACACCAGACACAATTCATTCCCTTCGGCCTCACCCTCACTGCTATATGGTTTACCCTAAGATAACCCTATTCTAGCCTAACCTAACAAAAATTAAATTAAATTAAAATTCCAGTAAAAAATAAATAAAATATAAAATATATACATATATAATTATGATAATAATTGCCCTCACAGGCAAAACATAATTGTACTACATTTTCAGTAAACGATTATACATAGATAGAGGCTGTTCAATTATCGACCTAAATTAACACAAAGGTAAAAAGTAAAAAACAAAATGAGGGAAATCTCCCAGTTGTGGAAACACATTGTTAAAGATTACCACATTGTTAAGAGACTTGTGACACCTTGTTGTCAGCAGTTCCCTATAAACATGTCAGGTAGTTTCATTTAAATAACTGCTTCAGGACCAAAGAGGTTAAAGCATCCAGATTAGAATAAAGATTAGATAAGTTAGAATAAAGCCCAAACAAGAATACAAACTTGTGCTGCAAAGCTTTGTGTTTGTCTTCTTTCCTACCTGTTAATCATCTCACAACCCCTCAGATTTATCTTGTGACACTCTGGAGGGGGCCCGACCCCTAGTTTGAGAAACACTGGACTAAACTACAAACTAAAATAGTGAAAAGTAGCTCCATCTCCACCAGCTACAGCTGTAAAATGATAGTTATTGATGCATTAGTACTAGTAATCTAATGACGCTCTCACTTTTGATACTTTACATAAATGTTACTGATAATACTTCTGTACTTTTACTTTAGTAGAATTATGAATGCAGTAATGTAATGGAGTATCCTTACAATGTTGTATTTGTACTTTTACTTAAATTTATCAGAGTATTTCTTCCACATCAGAAATGTTCAGTTTTACAGGTCTACACACAGTAGTTCTCAAAAATAGAGCAATAAAGAACAAAGTCCAGTACAGACACATACATCTAAAAACATCCCCAACTCACACCCTAATACCCCTCATTACACCACCAGGGCAGATCTAATGAAGGACTGACTTCCAGTGCTGATCTGAGATCAGGCCTTTGCCAATCAAACCTCACCCATTAGCTTTATGGGGCAACAAGGACATAGTTGCATGTGAACTGATTGTGATTAGCATTTCATTTAATTTTTAATTTTTCAGCTCAATCCTCCCTGGATCATGATACAATGCGTGCAAAGGAATGAGGTATTTTTACTTTCTCTTACCATCTGTGACCCAAAAACACATTAAAACTGCTAGAATTTTCATGAGCAAACGATTGTGAAGTTGTTTTGGACTCTTGTGGGATTTGCAGCTTTGAACGTCTCTTTTGCAATTTTACAAATCTGCTCTCTCCCTTCCAGCGACATTGCCCGTAGTGTATCAGGGGAATACAGCCTTCATCAGGCCAAGACAAACACACGCTCAAAAACACACATGAGCCACCACAAAAGTTAAATAACTATACACAGGAGCAATTTAGCGCCGCTGTAATTTGTGTATAATGTTTGACAACCTTGCTGGAGAAGTTTTCACCCCAGAAATGCTAAGTAGTCCCAGCAGGAGTCAGTCAGGAAGAGGAGAGGGGCTCTTTGCTGTTTAATGTATTCTTCGGCAGCCCAGAGGCCTCCAAAACGCTGCATGTCTTTACCATCCAGTGTACACACACACACACACACACACACACACATACACTCACACATGCAGACACATGCACACACACACTCACATATCTGTCGGCAGTCAGGCTCTGAAGGAACACTGCTAATGGGGCTGTTTTTAATGAGCCAGGAAGAGGAGAGTGACCCTTCGAAGGTGAATATCTCTATCTCTCTCTGTATTTTGCTGTGTGGAAGTGTATGCATGCCATTCACACACACACACACACACACACATTCACATGTGTACACACAAAAGTCCTCGTGATTTTTATACGAAGTTGTAATATTTATGTCTAATTGTTTTTAACCGCCATAATTACCCTCAGCTCTCGGGCTCATTCATTCATCCAATCCTCTCATGAGGAGCGAGCGCGTGAGACATCAGAAGGCAGAAATGTGTGTTTTTACGGCTGGAGAGCCTGCATAAATTGTAAGGGTTTGAAAAAAGAGCCCTGCAGCAAGTAGTCCTCTGCAAAGCTGCAGGAGATCCGTCGATTTCCTCAAGTTCCACTTCACGTTGCAAGGGACATATCCATCCCCAGACAACCATTTCACTTTATTTCACTGATTTTATGATCTTTTTCCTGCAGAAGAAAAAAAAAGAAAAAAGAGAGAGGCAAGAGGGAGCAGTTCTGCGAGCGGCCAAAAGATGGCACACTATGTATGGCGGGAGGAGGGTTGTGATGAACGTTGTGGCGGCTGTGGTGTCTGTATTTAACCTAGAACCTGGAGAGCGTCTGTGTTTCCTCTGCTGGGAATCTTCTGCTTCTAGGATTCATGCAGGAGGAGGAGGAGGGAGAAGAAGGAGCTAGGTAGGTGAACGGATGTCATGCTTCTGCTCATGTTGCTCAACAAGCCCCACCGTGGCTGCTTTTTTACACAAAAAATGAGCCCGAGGATATATAGCTGTGACATTTCATCTGAGAGCCCCCCCCCGGTTCATTTTGTCTGCGGAACATGTGGAGTTACAGTGCAATCTGAGAATACGGCTTAAAAAATAATGGTTATTCTGATGATTTGTGTTGTTAACGTCCCGTACAGAAAATGAATGCACCATCTAACCAGGTAGGACATATTGCGCAGGTTAATATCTTTGGTTCTTAAAACAAATGAGAGGGGAATGAAAAAGATCCTTTCATACATCATTTTTTAAACACATTTGTCACGAAGCACACTTATTAATCCCACCAAAATTGTCTTTTTATGGGTGCTGCTGATTTCTTTTAATCACTCACGCTGGTGCTGCAGAGGCAGTTTTAAATCTGTACTAAACGATTCCTTTTTGCCAGACATGAATGATTTGAGTGTCCCTTTTTTGGTGGGTTAATTGGGAATCATTACATTATTATCTTCATCACAACAAAACAAAACGTGAAATTTGATTCAGGAACTGCCAATATTACAATTTATACTGACACATGTTAAGAGCACAAACTGATATGGATGTTTTCAAATATCAAAAATACATTTATTTAGTTATCTTTTCATGGTTATTATATATTAAGACTTCTCTTTTATTGGGTATTAACGCTGTAAGTGAATGTAACAGTGTGTTCCTACAGTGTGATTACATTTGCTCTGTTACCACGCAAACACTTAACATCCCCGCTTTGAACATGGACATGCTCCTACACACTCCACAAACACACACACACACGCCCATGCTACGAGACCACTGAAAATCAATGTGACAGGTTTCAGTCGTCCCTCAGTGTACACATCCCCTCTCAGACTCTCTCCTGACATCTGCTCGATTACCTCCTACAGCCACACACACACACACACACACACACAGAGAGAGAGACGCCCTCCCCGTGGCCGCTCTAAGCCCCTCTGAGCCATATGAAATGTAGTCGGTGCAGGAGAAACCAGATACTGCTGGCTGTGTCACATTGCGTTTGCCGCCACCCGTCAGGAGCGGGTCTGTTTGACTGCCAGACGTTATGACAGCGTCAGTCATCCTCCAGCCCAGCAGCAGGCTGTGGGACAGAGAAGAAGAAGAGGGGGGGGAGCAAGACCTTCCACCACAGGCTGACTAGGAGGTGGTGCGGAGGGAAAATGAAACAGGAATCTCTGATTTCACATGCAAACACACCATGCGTCCTGCATTTGATTTGATATTTTTCACATTTATAGAGATATAGATATAGAGGAAGGTGATCAGTTTTCTTTTCAGCAGCTCCGTGCTTCACATTCATGCAGTCACATTTGCTAAGAAAGGGAGGGTGATACCTATTTTTTTAGCTGGTCCAAAGATTTGAAGCGACCCTCCAATGGCTCTCTAACCTCTTGCATTATGCTTGTGTGTGTGTGTTAGTGTGTGAGTGTGTGTTTGTGCCCGGCTTGGGGATTTGACAGCTGGCAAGTTGGTGATTGAGCTGCTTATCCTGTCAGACCTGACGGCTAGACTTGCATTTTTATTTCGTTTTATGCTGCTTTATATATTTTTTAGCCTAAGCTGCGGGAGGGTGCAATATGTCACTCCAGAAGGAGCGCAGATAAACAGCCCCGCAACAAACGCTCATGACAGTCAAGGACACACACACACACACACACACACACACACACACAAACACAGGTGTACACAAACCTGCACTTCTGCACTTTATACTTCCCATATACACACAGAAGATGTGACGGCAGCCCGGTTTGTCAGGTCATCCGACAGCACCGGCAGCGGCGTGAGCTCCCATGTGGCCTGGAGAGTTTCCAGACAGCAGGACAGGAGGCCCGGACAGCAGCACCTCATGCCCTCGCCTCGTCTCGCCCCTCACCCCCTTCCCTGGCCTCACCTCCTGCCTCACCTCCAGCCTCACCCACTGCCTCTCACCGCGCAGGACAGCAAACCTCTGAAGAGCCCTGCAGGATGAGAGGTGATGGACAGGCCGTCTCTGGTGTGAACTCTCGCCCTCTCTGGCCAACGGCATGGAGAGACAGCTCGCTATGACATAAAGCAAAGGAAAGGAAACAGAGTTAAAGTGGTAATCCTCAAAATGCTTGTGTTTTGGTGAGGTTTTGTCTCCGTACATTGTGATGTCTTTGCTTTGTGGTTTCATGTGTCAATCAAGGAGTGTCTGTGGGGTCTGTTTTTAACTTTTGATGAAGTTTCTAGGTGCTGCTCTTTTCTTTGTCTGCTTTGCCACAGTGGTTATCACTTCCACCTCTTCTTCTATTTATTTAATCTAAAATGTCAAATGCATCACCTCCTGTGTGCCCTGCGCTTGGTTTTTAGAACAGTAAATGTCAAAGCCTTCATAATTGCTCAAATTTGATTCACTACTGTGATATATTACTGAATGACAGTTGTAAAATTCAGTGGGGGAAGTAGTACTCACATCTTTTACTTAAGTAAAAGCACCAATGCAACAATTAAAAGTACTCCATTACAAGTAAAAGCCCTTCATTTAAAATCCTACTTAAGTCAAAGTACAGAAATATTAGTATTAGTACAAAATGTACTAGTATCAAAAGTAAAAGTATTTATTTTGCAGTAAAATGGCCCCTGTGAGTGTACTTTACATACATTTTGGTAAGCATAGTCTTGTTGTTCCCAATGTAGGGATTGGGCCCCTCCAAAGGGTCACAAGATACATTTGAGGGGTCATGAGATGATTAATGGGGTCATAAAGAGGAGTGAAAATAACAACAACAAAACAAAAGCTAAAGTTAGTATTCATTTTGTTTCTCCAACATTTTATTTTTTGCGCAATATTGGATATTTTTTACTTTTCGAGGCCTTAAGAAGTTATTTAACCATTGAATCAGAAATTAAACTCATAGACATGTGAAAGGTAACAACACTCTTTTTGTAAGGGGTCACAAGCTAAAAGATTTGGGAACAACTGGTTTAATTTTTAATAATGCATTGTATTATGTATGCTTATTATGTGTTTTTTTGACGTAAAATCTTAATCTGAAAAGTAACTAGCAACTCGAGCTGAAAAATAAATGTTTCGAGGAGTAAAATATACAGTTGTTGAGTTGAAGTATAAAGTAGCATAATATGGAAATAGTAAAATAAGGTACAGTACTTTCCACCACTACGTATGCTTGCATGAAACAGAGTGCACGGCATTCTGCATGGACCTCACTCAGGGCTGCTGTCAGTCTCCTTCATAGCCATTCTAAGTATCACTAGCTCAGAAATGAAGGCCCTCTCCTATGAATGATTAATAAACAAACCTGTTAACAATGCAGCAGACATTTCACAAAATGTTCATTTTCGGAAATACAATCTCCCTTTTGTTAATAATGTCCATTAATCATCTTAGGATGTCACTTAACACAAGGTTAATGAAACACTGCTAATGCCTGGCTAATCTTTCCCCAGTCAGAAAGCCGCTGTAACTGTAATTCCTAACCGCACTGAACTATTTTTCCTGGGGATTCTCGCCGTGTGATTGATGGATGCGGGACAGGGGATGTCCATTATTTTTAAGTGGAACACAGAGGCAGAATGTGGGGTCAGCTGTGGGCCGAACTCAGAAAGCTTTACCTGTCCAAACGGCTAATGAACCACTGACAAGATATATGGGAACACTTTGGGGGAGAATTTAACTATGACATAACAACTTGATAATGGATTTATTGTGGCGCTCTGAACCATTCATTCACAATCAAGCATAATGTTCATGGCCTTCTTCTTTCATAATCCTCTGGCAAAGTGTTGATGGCGAGAGCGACTTCAACTAGTGCTGATCTCTGCATGCGTGCATCGTTTTGTGTTGTGGCTTGTTCTGACTTTCATTTTTCCAGCTGTCAGGCCGACCTATTAAACAGAGTATTATTTTTTTATGTCTGTGTGCATTGTGTCTGTGTAAGCATGGCGTGGTGTAAGCACAACATTAGGAAGAGATGTTTATTGTAATGTGAGTGTCTGGTGCCAGCTGAGCTGAGCTGCAAGCTGTTTGGAGAAGCGGATGACTGTTTGATTGTGTGATGACAATGTGAGCCTTGCATCTCTCTTCCTTTCGTCTGTGTCTCTGAAGAATGCTGACATTAAATGTTTGATGTTGGCATGCACAAATGATGTACAAATAAAAACCTCACCGGCGAGACACGTTTTTTTTTTTGTTTTGTTCTTGCATTTTGACAATACATTTGTTGTTTCTGTTGTTTCCAGATTCGATTCAAGTTTACCTTTCCCCCCCTTTTTAAAAGTTTGGATTGTTTTATCTCTTTTTCTTTTTTTCCTCTTGAACCAAAAAGTCGCCAGAATTGAGGAGCAAAAGCAGAAAATTCACTCAGAGTCACATTTGACTTTAGTATAATAAAGGTTTTCCAGTCGAACACGTCTTGGTTTTCAGTGGGGTGTGTATACAGCATGACGCTGTGAGAGTGGAGGTGGTGCTGGTAGGGGAGAGGCAGGTCAATATGAGTCCTAATAAAGCGTGAGTTCATTTCCCCACTGCGCTCCCCCCTAGCCACCGACCGCTCCATATACAAGTCAAATCGGCTTTTTGCCTCCCAAAGCCCTGTGATTTATGACCCGGCGCCATTGACCAGACCAGCTAGTTTTCATTTTTGTTAAATCACGCGGCCCCTTAAATGAAACTATTGATTTAAAGTCAGCTTACTGAGGATTTAATTTGTATTTGGAAAATTAAAGCAGGTAACGCTTTATAATTTCACACTACACTGGAGTAGAACCAGTTATCCCCCTATCCCAGGACCCACCGTGTCCCAAGAATAGACGCTAAAACCCCCACCCACCCAACACCAGCACACGCACACACCTATTCCCCCCTCATTTCTCCCTCCATCTGGTTTCACTGGCCACTTTGTGTGGCCATTAATGAATTTTGGACAGGGAAAGGAGGGATTTATAGCCCTGGGACTCCAGCCTGGACCGTCCCATACTTAGTGCCCCTTTGCTCAGGGCTGCCGCCACAGCACATCAGCACTTAACTGCTGTCTTTCCTCTGATTTCCTGTGACCTTGGCTTGCACTGGTGTTGTCCCAACTGGTCAACACCGCTCCTGTACCTGTCAGGACGCCGCTGTCGCTGTCATTTCATCACAGGGAGACTAGAAAATCAGGTGAACTCCTCCTTTTATCCATGTATCAAAGAGAGGCTTTGTGTCAGTTTGTTTGTTCACTGGTTTGTCACCACTGTTCCACTTTCCATGAAACTTGGGGAAATGATGATAAATAACGGTAAAAAAAACAAAAAAAAACACATCATCCCACATTGGCTACATTCTGGTATTTTCAAAATGGCACGGCAGGGGAAGCTACTTTGTTACTCTCTCCATCATGTGTGATTCCTCAGACACCCCTGCGTCCCATTTTGACAAAACCTGGAGAAATGATGCGTCTCACCTTTTCAAATATTACACTTCCTGGCCAAAAAGGGGAAGCTACAATTACAGCTCAAAACACAGTGACATATTTGTTACTGATTGTCCCTCATTTGTGGAGGGGGGAAGACACGCTCACTGTCGCCTTGTCTCAGCTTTGTCTCCAGGTCCGCTTCCGCCGTCTCCTCCGCTGACACCATGGCAGCCAGGCATCCCTCCCCGCTACCCCTCTCTCCTCTCCTGGCTCCCTCACCCCTCACCCTGCCATAAGCTCCTTCACCAAGCCCCTCATTAACCCCTCCCTTTTCCCCTGGCATTGAAAAGGCGCTGTCTTTAAACCTGTCCCCACATCTTCAACAGAGTTTTCAATAGTGAGCATGTGGGCGGATGGGTGGATCCCTTTCCCCGCGCCCCCGCACTGACTGTTTTATATTATATTTAGTAATAATAATCACAGTTATCGCGCCTCCTCCTCCTCCCTTCTTTTTGTTAGAGCCTCCCGCTAGCGGGGCGGTGGGACGGCATGGCTGTCTCCCTGGCCTCCTCACCTCCGAGAGGGCTGTGTGTGTCGCTCACCCTCCATAAAGGAGAGGGAGGAACAGCGGGTGGG
>LKNJ01003014.1:16039-48763 GCA_002120245.1 Maccullochella peelii | reverse complement strand
TACACACACACACACACACACACACACACATTACTGTTTCTCTCTCTCTACCATACATATGTGCACATACCCCTCCACGTAGGCAAATGCATGTGGCCACCCAAACACTGCCCCATATGTGATAGTTGAACATCTCTTTACAAAACCATGGGAATGAATAAGCTACTCAACTCTTCTTTGGAGGATGTGATTGTTGGTTTTTCAACATGATGAATGCATAGGAAACTATTTTTGTGAGGGGTCTCATTTTGGAAGATGGCACACTGTTAACAGTACCACAGACAGTCCCAAATCTCCGTCCCTACGTCACAGTATGTATACTGGTATACTGGTGTCCATACTGGTGCTCTAAATATTCCGCCTTGATACACATACACACAGTCATATGGACACAGAGGGTAATTTGACATGTGTGAGGGGGAATGTGTGGGAACTGTGGAGTGTTTACAAGCTTCTACTGTAGCAACCCAGTTGCATACCAGGCAATACAGCTTTGTCTTATCTTTCCATCTCATTACTCCCTCTTTCATTCTCTCACTCACACAGGGGACCTTTTAAAAAAGTGTGTAAGAAAGATGGTTTATGGAGTGTTCATGGAGTATCTGGCAGTGCAGATGGGATCGTGGTAATACAGTGTCTGATCTCGCGGTCTCATTATTCCGGTTCAGACACTCGGCCTCTTCAAGTGGTCTGGCTGCACTTTTAGCCAAGCCTCAATCCAATCATTTCAATCTATTGTGTGCTCTGAGGGGCCATCCTATCACTCTCTCTAAGGCTTTGAACATGTGCAGCAACATCCACGTACAGCCCGACAATGATGGAGAATATAAAATTACATCTACAGAAGTCTCTGTCATGTGCTTTGGACCCCTCTTCATGTAAAGAACGAGAAAGTGAAGAGTTTCCAAAGTGATGGATGCTTGCTGCAGAGTTTTTTTAATCTAAAAAAAATTAGATTAAAGGAGTAGTGTTTTCAAATCTGAAGGACTTGTGTTGCCTACTGGCCTTTAGAAAGCAATCTTTTAATCAATGATCTTGTGAGTGCAGATGTAACCTTCTTCAACTTAGTGGATAAATCTCTTGATGAAATAAAAACACTTAGTTCAAAGCTTTCATCTTCAGATTTACTCTGTTTTGGGATTTCTCCAATTTGCAAAGTTGCAGCTGTATGTGAAAATGTACTTTGTTGCTTTCATTTTTTGACAATATAGTACATAAATTAAATGTGATGTAGTAGGCACATTCAGATCTCACTTGTCATATTCTCTCAGCAGCACATAAAATGTGATTCATCTCAAGTGTTCCCGCTGCACTTTCTCAGACTCGTCTGTCTTTGAAATGCAGGTTTAGAAAAAGTGCAGAGCAGCCTGTGTGTTAATGGATTTATGATGCATCTAAAAGATTTCACACAACGCTCTGTTGGTGCTTGAGTGCTTCAAGGAGCTTCATATTATTAGGAATTCACGATTAAGATGAATCGGGAACACGGTTATCAACCTTTCTGACAAGAATCTATTTCATTTTTGGCTCACTTGTTTTGTAAAACTAGTGCTGACCAATTATTTGATCATGTATATATTGTTGGAACAAAGCTCCATTCACAAAATACTATATAAGTGCTCAAATAGAACATGTGAATCAGGAGCCAAACACAATACACCCTCAGCCGTACACTTACTGCATCAACCATGCACTACATTCATTCTGTCAGCACTGAATAAAAACTTGAATCAGGTTCATAGAAGTAACTGTTGTCATATACTCATACAGCTCTACTCACACAAGTAAAGCATTATTAATGGTAGGATTGAAACCAATAACTCAAACTAAGGTCCTTTCTTTTGGAGCTCAGTTTTGTTGCTGTGGGAAAGCTCCTGAAAAAAAGAAACCCTGACCCTGGCAAAACATACCAACAGGAATTGAGGCCTAATTCCTAAATACTCAGCACTAATATATAACAGCATTACCGCTGTTATGTTAACAATAGACCAAACTTTTTAAATGTGTAAAACAAAAACTTCAATAAGCTACTTTTGTTCATTTTGAATACAGCCTGTCTAAAATCCTTGCAATAACAACTTGATTCTTTGGGGAAATTGGTATTTTTGGGGGGCATATTAATCATTTATTAGAGAGCTGACAGGAAATGAGGGGAGAAAGAAATGGGGAGTGAGATGAAACAAAGGCCCCCCAGCCAGAGCCAAACCGGGAACGTTGCGGATCATGGATGGCACCTTAGCCCTGAGGCCACCGGGGTACCCCACAATGATATGATTCTGCTGAAAGTTGATAATTGAATTATTGGCCAGCTGTGTGGTCACAATTGATAAGCATCCAAGTTCAACATGGTTTTTACATGCTGATTGTCTCATTTTGCAAAGAAACTCTTCAGAGTTCTACCTTTATATCTAAAAGACCCTCTGCACATTTAACCGTTCACAGCAAAGTGTTAGAACGCCAAAGAGTTGTGGACAGGGTCTTGTAAAATATAGATCACAGGTTTGAGTCCTGCTAGAGCCTTTGAGCAAGGTCCTGAGCTCTGGATAAGATATTCAGCTATGCATAAAAAAAATGTAAAAAGGCTTTATTTTGGTGTGTTTGCAGAGTTGAGATACTGTAGGAAGACTAACATAAAGCAATACAAAAAGATTGTTCATAGAGTCATCGCATGCATTTTCTTTTAAAAATACAGCTTTTGTTTTCTGAATCAAAGTAACACATTAGAGAGCGATTGTATTGGGCTGAGCCTACTCGGAAAGAGGGATTTAGGAGTGTGTGTGTGTGTGTGTGTGTGTGTGTGTGTGTGTGTGTGTGTGTATGTATTCCCAGGGCCTGGACAGGCTATCAAGCATCTATCCATCCTTTGTAACGATCAATATTTATAAACCCCCGAGGACCTGTGGTATGAAGCATATAAACAAGCAATGGAGTAGAGCAGGACAGACCACCAAGCAAACACACACACATAAAAGCAGCCACATATTAAAGTGCACATGCAATCAAGTACAAATATAAAAAAGACAACGAGACAGAAGACAGAGACATGGAAAGCTAGAGGTTCTGCAAATTGTCAATATTCATCCGAAAATGTCATAATCACATAAAGAATTTTGTAATTAGTTTTTCAGAATAGCTCCCTGTGTGATTTGCTTAAAGGCAATTTACTGTATGTGAAATCAGGTGAAACTGACTATTGATTATCATCGCAATTCTGCATTTTATTACTGACTCGATGATGTGATAGTGGTGGTCAAATGTAAAATAAACAATTTCAAGAGCTGTTTGCACATGATTACCCATGTTTTTTTATGTCACTGTATTATCTATTTCAATTCCTGTTAGCTTAATAACAATTTAACAGTTGAATAACCGACTGGCAAAAGGGTTGCCACTGTGGAATTATACTTTTTTTCCCCCTTTTACTTCAGAAAGTTTCAAAATTTTAACAAAATCATTAGGATCAGTGAATGATTGCAAGAACACTGAAGTCATTCAACTTATCAACTTGGAACTTTCTTTGATTTTTCACAGCTGACTTTCAGTACCTGCCATATGTTAGTGTTTAACAATCAATCTTTCAAAATTTTAAATATGTCTCGCCATGAAAAACGGTGGGTCAGATGACAGTCACACTTGCATTAAAAATACTCATCTGCAAAAACAAAACATGCAAAAGATAACAGAGAAAGAGCACATTTATACTCCCAAGAAAGTAAACCATTTTGATTTTACTGAACCTTGTCTTCAGTGCCAAAACCAGTACGAGCTAAGGTTGTAGCCCCAATACTCAACAAAAAGCAAAAAATTGTCAGTATGTTTGAGGGGTGTAGAGAAGATTGTAGCCTTGAGAGGCCGTTAACAAAGCTTTAGATTTTTAGTCTTCATTCTGTATATGTACGAATGGCCAGGAGAAAGCAAGCAAGTCTGGAAGCCTCCAACTGCAATGACTGTAAGCGGACAAACTGGGAACAATGTGAAGACATTGATTTGATTTTAAACACAAATACACACAAATATTATCACTTAAACACCATAATTAGCAGCAATAAAAAATATATTCAGATAAAATGAGTTTCCTGTGATGTTGCCTGCAGGTAAACACAATGTTACATTGGTGCAGTTGACCCCAACTATCCACCGCAATTACTACAACATCTGAGACATCTCAGAGACTGCCAGTTGTCTGCAGCTTTGTCTAAACATTTAAACACACACACACACACACACACACACACACACACACAGATACACACCCAAGCTCAGACATCCCACATTCATCCTGGCATGTTTCTCTGCCGAATGCGCAATGATCTTATGCAATCACATGCACGCACAGACTCACAGATATGTACAGTACACCTTTTTGATGTGTGTGTGTGTGTGTGTGTTGTGTCATCAGAGCAGGTGGAAACACGGCATGTAATTAACATGTCATAATCAATGTGGGGGCGTTTGACACCTTGTAATCACTGTGTGGAGATTAGCACCCATAGCCCCAGGACATGCCCACACAAACACAAACAAACACGTACACAGATAAACATGACATCATGCACAAACATGTAGGCATACATGTGCACCTGGCTGCTCAACTGCTCAGGCATGCGTACACACCAAAAACACACACATAGCACACACAGAGAGCCTGTTTAATATCATTTACATAATGAGAGAGCAGCCACAGTAATAGCTTTTCCTTTCTCTTATTATCATAATTTCACCCTGGGCGCCAAATGACAGAAAAAGAGAGAAGGAAGAGAGAGGGAGAGAGAGAGAGAGAGAGAGAAACACAGCAGCAGTGTCTCGTCCTTGTTACCCTGAAACAACTCTGCCTCAAAGTCAAGGCCAACTACCCCTCCGTCTTCTTCTCTTTCTGTCCGTCTCTCTCTGTCCCCTCTGTGTTTGGATTTCTGTCCCTTTTGCTTTTTTTTTGTTTTCCTTTCTTACAGCTGGTGATCCTCTCATTCACTCATTCTGGATTGCCAGAAAATATTTAGACATTTGTAAATAAAATAACAAAAACATTCAGAACATCAACTTTATTATTTTATGTGATTTTACAATGTCTTCCACAGTTGTGTATTATATCAGACAAAACTTTTTTTGTTAGCAATTCCAAACAAATTGTAATCAAAAGCTAATTTACAGTGCTTTGTAAAGCATATGATCACATGATCAAATCATCACAGTATGAATAAATTTAGATTATTAAACCTTGTTAATGTGATACCTTTTAGGAAAGAAAGCATCTTTTAAGCAAATTAAATTTTCAAATGAAGAACATTACTTGCTATAACAATATATAAAATCAAACACACACATCTTCTAATATTACTAGCGAATTCATTTAGTGTTGAAATTCATCAATTGTGGTTCAGAGATTGTGCATCGTTAACGTAGTAATATCTGACATGTATCATAGTAATATCTATGTCATAATCATTTATTGAATATACTTCATTGGGAATACAACAACAAGGTAAGCTCATCCACAAAAGGAAGTGTTCCAGCTCTAAATAAAAATAAAATGCTTGAAAAAGTTCGCACCTCTGTTGTTAAACTGGTACGACAATCAAATCCATCTCACTATGGGTAACTGTTTTTGAATAATGGATTCAAAATAAAAAGAGGAAGTGGACTAGAGATATAATCAAAGGTAAATGGTCACTGTGTTTTCCTACATACTGTATTCTGTACTAGCGAAGTCCTTCCTGTCCATTTGACTTCAGACTCTTTCTGTCTTGTGGCTTATGTAACTGTACACCACAAAACCACACATACCGCAATCTCAAAACGCAGGTACATTTTTAAAATCAATGTGTAAATGTCCGTGAACTCTTACAAAAGCCCCGGGAGGAAAGTGGGGTCATATTCTACTGAAATCTAAAGAGTAAAAGACATATCGGACTCCCGTGTCTGTGTGTGTCTGCAGAATGTCATTGATTTCTGACAAAAATAAGATAAAAAAGACCATGTTTCATCCGTAAAAGAGGGATCGAGTGTTAGACACTAAAAAGGAAAAAAAGCAGGGGAAAAGAAGAGGAGGTGGGAGGAAGAGGAGGGAGTTGAGAAGGATGCATCAGTAGCTCCTATTTGCTCCTCTTCACCCTTTTTGTTGTCTCTCTCCTCTTCCCCCCAGCTTCTTCCTCATTCCTGTCGTTCCTGTCCTCATCTCCCCTTCCTTCTCTCCCTTTGTCCAGATTTTCTCCATCTATCCTATCCATCTTTTCTCTTTATCATCTCTTCTGTTTTTCTCTCACTTGCTCTACTTATCTCCCTCACCTTCCCCTTCTCCCAATTCATTCTCTATTCTGCTTTTTTCTTTCCTAACTTTTGCTCCATTCTTCCCCTCTGTCTTTCCTCTCCTCCTTCTTCTCCTTCCTCCCTTCTTTCAGTTTTCCCTCTCATTTAATTTCCCTCTTCCATCCCTTCTCCCCCCTCACCTTTTCTTTCCTCCCATCCTTTCCCCATCTCCTCCTTGCCTTGCTTCCTACTTCTCTCCTTTTTCCTCATTTTCTTCTCCTCACTGTTTGTAGGTCTTTCCTGTTGCCTGCCCTCCCCACCCCTTTCTCTTCCTTTCCTCAATCCTCTTTCCTTCCACTTTGTCCTCCCATCCTGTCTTCACCCTTTCTCATCTCTCACCTTCCCTTTGCTCCTTCTCTCCCCTCATCCCTCACTTCTACCCATGTCTTTTTTAATCTCTACACCCATCTCCTTACTTTTCTCATCCTTCCAACTCCCATCTTTGCTCATTTTCTTTTCTCCCTTCACTCTCCTTTCTCCTTCCTCTGTCATGTCTCCTCACCTTCTTTCCTTCCTTCCATCATTTCCCTCCTCCTCTTTCCCTCCTCCATATCGACAGAGGAGGCATGCATTTTGCTAAAACATTGGCTGATGAATCATTGATGTTGCTGTTGAGGTTTCAGTGGCGCGGGGGCAGCCGGATGTAAATAAGTGAGGACTAGGTATGGGGTATAGCTAGCTGATATTCAGCCCTCCCTCTGAAACATTGATGAGATATGCTTGTGTGTGTGTGTGTGTGTGTGCGTGTGTGTGTGCGTGTGTGTGTGTGTGTGTGTGTGCGGGCTGGTGCAACTGTGAAGGCTATTTAAGAAGGCCAGATATGACAGTTGTTTACAATTCGGGCCAGACACTGAAGAACTAAAGGAGGAAGGGAGGGCCAAAGAGAGAAGGGGATGAAGGATGGATAGATGTTAGAAAATCAGGACTAGGAGGGGAAGGTAAGGAGGGAGGGACAGAGAGAGAAAGAAGTGAGGAAGCAAGAAAAGGAAGAAATTAAGGGGGGGGGGGTGTTGTAGATAATGTTACTCGTCTTGGGGACAAATGCAATGACATGAAGCAGACAGACATGTCAGGATAAAGAGGCATACACACACACACACAATCCCATATGCAAGCAGAGCACAATACACATGCCCCTAATGTACATACGCCAACCTGCTCCAACATGCACCTAAGGAGAGATTAATGCAACACACATATCCAAGCAGCATGGAAGAAAACATTTGTAAGTTGTCCAAGAATTTGTTAATTTCCATAGGAAGGTATATAAAGGCACATAGGTTACAGGGACAACAGTAAACACAAGCGTATTTACACATGAAAGACAAATGTTTTGCTGTTCACTCTAGGAGACATTAAAACCCACTGTGGATCTTAGCTCTTAATACAAAACACAAAGTACTGTACCAAGACATTTTTTGTAGGATAGCTGTTTGCTATAAGAACTCCGATAGCTTTTCATGTTAACAGTTACAAACCGGATGCTGGAACATTCAAGAACAGCAGTGTCATCACTTACATAATCCAACCCACTGTAGCTTTTGCTTAAACTTTACTTGATCTTTTCGCCACTCCATTAGTGTAAGTGTCAGCATTCACTATTCTCTGTGTTATGTGACGTCAACACCAAGCCAAGTAATGGATGATGCTTTGGAAAATGTCAAACGGCATATTGATGGAAAAATGGTCCACAAAAATTAGCAGCAATCAAAAAGATTCCAATTATGCCTTTGTTTGCTGCCAAGCCCATGATTGTATCATATTAACCAATATCAATATTGACTTGGGAATCTTTGAAAAGTGTCCTGCCTTGTGATGGATCCCCTGATCTTTCTAGACATTTGGCCCTCACAAGTACAGAAATTCAACAACTCACATTGACATACACACACACTCGCCCTATCATAGTCAATCACTGTTCCACACCTTCATTTAAAGCACTTTTCAGGCCTCTTAGTGCCTCCTCTCCTCCCTGCATCGAGCACCATTAATACATCATACAGTCATTTAGTCCACTAATACATCAGTGTGGTCAGTGCTGTTACATTATGTATCAGTCGGGGTCAGCACACACTGAACTGTGCTGGTCTCGACTCTAACCACACATTGTAAAGACATTATCTGTTTCCCACAGAAAACAACACCAACGCAATGGTGAGTGATTTAAGAAGACAGGCATAGATGTGCCAGTATATACTCTCTCTCTCACACAAACACACACACTGTAATGTTAAGTGTAAATATGCAGAATTGAGCATTCACACTGATAACAGCATGTATCTACTGTATAGTCATACATTTATAGTATACCTATATACTAACAGTTACACAAGCACAAAAACACGTTTTACATTTTAAAACTAAACGCAATTAATTAAAAATGACAAGATTATAGTCTTTTAACTACAGTTTTACATTCAGTTGTATAGCTCTTTGAGGTACAAATTCAGTTTGGAAAAGCAAATGAGCACAGATTCAATCCAAAAGTGCTGACAGTATCAATATAAAAAGGAGACAGGAAACTTATCAGTTTGAACATTTAAAGCACACTGACTGAACTATTACAGCTCATACAAGTGTGGGCAGCTGAAAGAGCCAAACTCCCTTTAACCCCCCCCCCTGCTATTTGCCTATTATTTACCATCATCTTCCTACTGTGGACTGCATGCTCGCCATGACCATTTATAGACCATACCATGGAGACAACAAGTGTGTGGGATGAAAAAAGTAGTGCCCATGGCATGTACACTACTTTCTGCTAACAATCCCACAATGAAATGCTTCGCATTTTACAAATGCAAAAAATGACCTTTGAGCGACTCTACACCTGTCAATGAGGACGCACAATGCTGATGATTAATAAGCGTCCGAAATCTCAAAACTATCCAGTGTCCATTGGGAGTAGTGAATGAGTGAACGAGGGAGTGATTTCGGACACAGGACTTGCTCAGGGGGGCTGGGGCGTATCCCAGCATGCACTGAGAGAAAGGCAGTTTGCTTTCCCTCATTCACGGGAAGTAAACTCTGCACAGAAAGGCCCCATGCAGCAGGGTTAGAAGCAAGGACCAGAGACAGTGCTAACCAATAAACCACCATGCTGCCTCCTATAGATGAAATGCAAATGATGACCTAATATCAAATGACAAAGACAAGACAGGAGGCTTATTTACAAGTCACAGTCTTTTGCAGGTATTACATCAAAACTGAGGGGCCAAATTATAGTCTTTGAAAACTGCAAAACACCACAAACAAACAGACTTAAATGATTTTGAGTCTGTGCTTGTTTGTTTTTCCTAAATCAGAATTTTGTGAAAAGCTCAATCCCATAACAATCAAGCCATAGTATTATATTCAGTATGAGCATGTGAATGTTTCAAATGAAATCACTGTTGGCACTAATCTCTTAGCATGTAACAAACACATACACACACACACACACACACACACACACACACACACACACACACAGGTCTGAACCACACAATAAAACCCCATTATCTTTTAACCACAGAAAACAAAAGCGCCTTAAGGTTAAAAAACCAAACTCTCTGAAGCCCATTAGCTATTCACCGCAGAGCACAGCACTTTAGACTGGTGTTTTACAGTTTACCACTGTTTCTAAAGCACATTACCTACTTACCGCAGTGTGTGTGTGTGTGTGTGTGTGTGTGTGTGTGCGTGTCTCTTGTACAGTTTGTGTCCGTGTGTCAATGTTTGACCATATGTATGTGCATTTGAACATCTGCGTGAGTTACTCAGTATGTAAGTGTGTTTCTGTTTCCTGGCTCTGTGTGTGTGTGTGTGTGTGTGTGTGTGTGTGTGTGTGTGTGTGTGTGTGTGTGTGTGTGTGTACACATGTAATATGACACTTTAATGAAAGGAAGAGAAAGACTAGGGTGAAAGAGACAGAGGCACGAGAGGAGAGAGACGACAGAGGAGAACAATATTGAGCGCCGTAAGAGGGGAAAAAAATGCAGAGTATAAAGACACACAGACACACGTGGACATCAATACTGTCAAACCACAAAGTCACATCAGACACACGAGACAATACCCAGGCTTTGTTACAGTGAGTGACAGAGGGATCAAAAAACAGAGAAACGAGGGAGAGTGAAGATAGAGAGAAAGCAACGTGCAAGAAATACTGAGATGTTGAGAGAAAGAAAGGAAGAAAGAAAGAAAGACTACATCAGGAGATGGAATATATATAACTTGGTGATAAACACAAGAGAAACTGCAGAGGCGTGAGAGTGTGTGAGAAAAAAGAATAGTTGTTCTTTTACTATTTTTAACTGTACTTTTCTCCCTCTTCTTTTTACTATTATTAAAAGTATCTTTCATGTTGTGTTTCATTCGCTTATTTCTTCTGCGTTTTCTATTATTTTTGTTACTATTTCCTTGTTTAAACATTATTTCTTTCTTTATTACAGCTTCAAAAAAATGCAGAATTTAGTTAGGTCCAGTAAAAATGAAAAGATGAAGACAAAAAAGAAAGCAAGAGTGAAATTCAAAGACAAATGAAAAGAGACACGGGGAGGGAGAGAGAAAGACAGAGAAAGAGACAAAGAGAGAAAGAGCGAGAGACGTGAAAGAGAGCGAGTTAACACTGAAATTCAAAGAGAAACTGCGACGAGGCGGCAGCAGTACATCTTGATCAACAGATGACTGATCATATCAGCGCTGGCCATCTTTCACCAGCCACCGTTTGACGACACAACGTGACCCCCTGTACGCACACACAAACATACACAAGCACACTCCCACTCATACACGCACACATCCATTTCCCCCGACTTACCCCGAGGCGGGAGCATCAATAACGTATGGCCTAGCCAGGGGCCTCCAGTCACACACACACACAGCCACACACATTCATTCATTCACACAAATGCGCACAAGCATGTGCACACCCCCATATGTGACACTTTCACATATTCATGCATTCATTTGAACACACACACACTCGCACACAAAAGGTGGTCAGGCTAGATGAGAATAAGAGAGGAACAAAAAACCTCACAATATGGCTCTGTGCCCTCAGGCCTGAGGTCTTACCCCCACCCCCGGACCCCATATCTTCCTGCAGCCCTGCTGCAGCGCCTCTGTGTTTAGTGACAGCCAAACTGAGAAAATAAGAGGTGAATTAATGGGAAATATAGTTGTTTCTATAAAGGGCAAGGTGAAATGGAGAGCTGATGAGGGAAATATTATAAACAGATCATTGGAGAAACAGAAATAGGGAGAGTAACAAAGAAAAAAGAATTAGAAAGAAAGACAAATAGGAAGACAGAAGCTTGCGCTGTATGCTCATGCAATTTTGAACAAAATCTGGAAATGTAAAACAGGCGCTGGCAAATACATTTCCTGATTTAAGAAAACAATATACACAAGAAAGAAGAAATCTATTAAAAAATATGTATGAATAAATTTCATGTCTATAAGCGATTGCTGTTATTTAGTGTTAACTATGTCATTTTTTCATCTCAGAGCTGGGTACAATCTAACATTTTCTAGGTATATTATGAATATTGGACAGTGAAGTTTTATTAAAGTGTATAATTTTACCCATCACAGTTTCAATATGATATCATTTAAATGTAGTGAGACTAGTTAAAGTTATTGCCATCAACCTTAATTGCATTAAAGCTGTTTCTGTCAACAGTCTGTCACATCTTTACATGCAATAGAAGCACAGCAGTGGGATGTGTAATATCCTTCCATGGCTTGTTTTATCACCAGGGCAGTGACAAGTCTGTGGCTTTAGCAGCAATGTCTGCATTGTAATTTTTAAAGGTACCTGTGTCAGAGCTGTAGCATTGTCTGTCTTCATCTACTTACCCAAATATCTGAATTTGATTGATTAACAATAAGAGCATTAAGGCCGTAGTGACAAAAGCATGAACAGACTGATAGCATTTAGTGATTTCCTACCTCTCAACAGTCCCCACAGAAGGGCTCTGAACTTGTTACATTCAGGTCTTATATGTGTTTATGTAAAGCACAAGTGATAGCAGGGTGAAAAGTAAAAGCAAGAGTCAGCCCCTACACACAAACACACTAAACATGT
Organism: Maccullochella peelii; assembly: GCA_002120245.1. Classification (NCBI taxonomy): domain Eukaryota; kingdom Metazoa; phylum Chordata; class Actinopteri; order Centrarchiformes; family Percichthyidae; genus Maccullochella; species Maccullochella peelii. The sequence goes on along the minus strand of LKNJ01003014.1, from coordinate 36,393 downwards.
TTGTCACACATTCTGCTCTTTTGTTGTTAAGCAGGTGTAGAAAATTGGTATCTCTTTGCAGATTTCTCACCATATGAATGTTGAATAAACTTAACACTTCAACATTGTGATTTGTCAAAACTTAAACAAAAAAAATGCATCAGTTAGCATAGACCAAAATTACTTTGCATGCAATTGGATCTGCCCTCAAGAAGTTCTCACATAGGCATCAGTTTAACTGAGGTGTAATGATAGGAGATAGAATGGAAAAACATGGCAGCTGTTCTAGAAACATCACATTTTCTCCTATAAGGTATCCATAGCAATCAGTAGAGAATTTGTGAAAACTGAGCACGTGAGATTTAAATGTCTGCATTTTTTCTGTCACCAGACTCCTTTGTAGCTACAGTGGAATTGACATATTGACAGTATATACTGTATATATCCATATATCTACAGGAATAAGAAAACAGTGACTGTGCTTTACAATCAGTTGGGTTGTTTTTCCCATAAATTCCATCTTGCACTGATAAAAAATTAGCTGAACTACTGAATCAAACTACTGCAGAATTTATTTTAATTACTTACTTATATATCGAATAGAATAAGTGGACTGCAAAATGGAACATGGAGAGGTAAGGGGATGAAAAAAAAAAGACAAGAGGAGCTAATGAAAGCATGAAATGAGGTTAGCAGAAGAGAGGAGGTCAGGAGGTGGGAGGACAGTGGCTCTGTGTCTCTGGCCTTGTGTCTCAACTTCTAAGTGTAATGGGAGTGTACTTTAACACCTGAGTCCACCACGTGCAAGCACACACATGTTCATATGAGGTCTGTCACTGTTCATTTGCTGTCTTTCATCTTTTAGTTATATTACAGTCTCTGTTCTCTTTTGTTTGGTTCTCCTTTTTTCTTATTCCTTTGACATCATTAAACAAACACACCTGGTCTCTAGTTACTTGAGGCCACACATGGCTTCCGTGCCCTCTTCAAACAGAAGAACAGCACTAGATCAATTCTTCACAGCACACATCCAATCATCTTACATCTCTGTCTTCTTACCTCTGTGTACATCTCTTTGTTCCGTGTTTCTCCATGTCTACTTCACATACATTGTAGTTACTAACGCTGTTGTCCAGAATGATGTGCAATCAAAGGGGGTCTAGAAAAGGGAAGAGAATCAAATGGAAGAGGTTCATACAAAATAATTTTGGAGGAATACTGTCTTTTATTTATGCTTTCATTTATAGAGTTTATAGACTCAGCACATGCCAAAACAACAAATGGCATCTGGACTTATCCTTTTTGAGAATCATTACAACCTTAGTGTTTTAAAAATAAATGCATGAAAAGTGTTCTAAAATGTAAAAATATCCCCCTTGGACACTTACTGGTGATAGATAAGCTTAGAACCAACGTCATCACAGCCAGATATAAATCAAGCTAGTAGCCTGGCCTTACATGTTAGGCTTCTAAAACCACACTACAGTTGACTTGGCTTCCAAACCTAAACCAACTTCTGTGATAAAGTTGCTTTACTTTCCAATATTTAACAATTATTTATTTTCTGCATGTGATGAACACTGGACCTATGAGCACTTAGTGGCATTAGTCAGCATCATGGGCTACTCCAACGTGAACTGGGCTAACTCCTTTGTAAGGCATTGTAAACACCACAGAGCAGAACAAGCAACATACAATATACACACTCATCACACAGGTGGTTATGATCTGCATAATTAAAAATCAGTCTGTTTCCATATTGGGCCGGAAGGCCTTTTTCACAGCAGACATTTTGACTTGTTATAGGAAAAGCACAGGTGAAACTAATTCCGTTAACGATGGCTCAGTTCCATTAAGTGTCCAAGTAAGCCATGACAGTGAGCCAGCATGCACAATACCAGGACCCTGGAAGTAGCTCACCTAAATCGAATGCAGTTGTTTTGAATGTTAGCAATAACACGTGCTTTTCCTGCAATGACATGCCAAAATGTCTGCTGTGAGAAAAACCTATAGACCTTTCTCACAGCAGACATTTTGACTTTGTAGGAAAAGCACAGGTGTTACTGATAACATTAACGATGGCACTGTTCTATTCCCAGTAAGCCATGACAGTGTGACAATGAACCAGCATGCACAGTACCAGAATCCTTAAACTGAAGCAGCTAAATGGCATTGAGCCATCATCAGTTTTATTATTTACACCTGTTCTTTTCCTACTGTGACATGTCTAAATGTCTGTGAAAAAGGCCAATCAGAGCAGGGCTGAACAACACTATCTGATACTCCCCTAGAGGACAAAGTGTGCCTCTATCAAAAGGTCTAAAATAGAAAGATCGAAAACAACAGAAAAATAGAATATGAAATATGATTGTACTAAATAGACACTGAATCAACAAATCTTCAATTAAATATATGAGGCACATAAATTATCTAAAGCAATTATCATAAAGGTACATGTACCTAGGAGATGACATGTCACTCGACACCATGTGATTTGATTAATACATCTGAACCTGTGTAAAGCAGCCAAGTGTAGAAGCGATCATGTGTGGAGGTTGACCCAGCACCTCTAAACAGGATGTGCATGTAACTATTTGTACCACTACTCTACGGTAGGTAGGTGAGGTCCGACCTCCTCTGGGAAGCATGGCCCACCCGTGACTAACAAATTTGCTGCACATAAAGCAGTCGCTGCTTCTTAATTGGACTCTTTAGTTATTCCTCTTAATGTTAAATACTGGCAGAGAGGGTTTAAAGACTCATTAACACACACAGACTCACACTTACACACACCTTAAGGTTGTATGGCTGGGTGAGCTATGCACGCAGACACAGATATACACACAAAAATGATGTTGTAGGTGAGCTGCCACCACACACACACACACACACACACACACACACACACACACACACACACACGGGATAATTATTACCTTCATATGCAAACGCCTGCAGTGCCCGCCTGGCAGCCTGACGTTTTTTTAAAGTGTGTACTTTTCTTATTTAATTAATTAAAACAATCGTCAATGAACTTTAAATTAGTCCAGCATAAAATAATCATTTCCGCTGTGTGTGTGTACACTGTATGTGTGTGTATGTGTGGTGGACGTGTGCATGCGTGTGTGTGTTAATAATTAGCAGGCAGTAAAGCGGCTGTGTTAATTGCATTTAGGATCCTGCCTGGGGAGAGAGAGGGGGGAGGAACAGAGCGAGAGAGAGAGAGAGCGAGCCTCTCATCTCTTGTTCTTGAAATAGAGAATTCCCATGTATTCTGAGATATAAAATGGAGCGTGGAGCCCTCAGGAGCAAAAAACACACTCTCTTTCACACACTCACACTCATGCACACGTACACACACACACAGCCCCTGGGAGGATGGAGCTAACCTTAATTAGCCTAACACTGTGGTGAAATTGATTGAAATGCAGAACATCAATTATTAAGCCTAACTGTTTTCATAACCCCACACACACCCTGGCATGTAGCACATGTAGGAGGAGGGAGGGGAGGGATAATAGGGGGGTGGAGGTGTGTCGGATGATAAGAAAGGAAAGGTGTGACTGTGTGTGTGCGTGCATGCTACAGTACCTCATTGCTAAGAAAAGCAACAAGATAAGAAGTGAAAACATACTGTAGATTTTTACACACTGAAAAACAGCGTAGCACAGATGGACGAGAACAGACATGTAGACACACATATACTTACGTGTGAATCGCTTTGTAATAAATCACAAAAATGATTGTACTCAACTCACATCCTCGCCTTCCCTTTTGTAACTTTTTTTCTGTAAGGGAGAGGGATGTGTGTAAAAGATTGAAAAGGAAACTACTCTATCTTAAAGAGTTTGGTGACTGTTTTAGGTGCAGTCAAGATGCTCTTCAACAAGGATCATGACAAAAGTCTAGTAAACAAGTTTCGATGGTTCTGCGATGGCTGAAATGCATCGGCAGCTTCACTGACTTCCACAATCTTGATTTGACTTATGATTACATTTACAAAGAATATCCTCAGCTTGCATCTAAGGTAGATACAGCGGCTTTCCTATTCTTTTCATACAGCCCAGTTCTTTTCACTGGCTGATGTTACTCAAAAGTCAAGATAAGAGAACATAAAGGAAGAATGTATAACAACTGATAATGTAATAAGTCTTTGTAACAATTTGTCAAAATGTAATGAAAATGTTGCTTTAAACTGGTCGGAAAAGTAATCAAGACTGCAGATAATGCAATTCCATTAGCATTATATTAATAGTTAATTGTTACTTGATTAGATGTTTTACATGTTAATGATGAAACTAAACTAAGAGTCTATGTGAGGCTGTACTCACAGCACATCAGTGCTTTGAGCTAAATGTTGATGTCATCATGCTAACATGCTCACAATGACAATGCTAACATGCTGACGTTAAGCAGGTATAATGTTTAACATGTTCACCATCTTAGTTTAAGCATGTGTATGGGACATGGTCATAAACCAAAGTATTGGACCAATTAGCATTTCTACCTGATGATGGCACTGGACGAAAAGTCAGGGGATCAGCAAAAGTTATAAGCATACATATTAGTTATTAGTAATTGATCCTGAGGGGGACAGTGTACTAAATATCATGGCAATCCATCAAATAGTCAATGAGACATTTCACTCAAAACCACAAATGTCAACCTCATGGTGGCACTAGAGAAAAAGTCAGAGGATCACAAGTCAGTAGGATTCATCCGCTGGTGACCATGAAAGTGTCTACAAATTGTCGTTACAATCCATCTGATAGTGTTGAAGTATTTTCTCCTGGACCAAAGTGGTAGACCGACCAACTGACTGACCAACCGACCGGCATTGCCATCCCTAGACCCATGCTGCTTGCATTGCTAAAAATTAACCAACGCATTCATAATCTGTGTCTCGTTAAGCAATAATAAAGGACGATGCTACTTTTCTGATCTGTGGCTTTTGGCCTTGAGCGACGGACTGCAGCCCACAGGTGCCAATACGACACAGCATAGCTGTTAAATGTATTACTACACTTAATTAGTGTAGTAATTAAGCTTTGTACCTTTTTCACAGCAGACACAGCAGACATTTTGACATGTAGGCGCAGGAAAAGCACAGGTGTAATTAATAACATTAACAATGGCTGCATTCCATTTAGGTGTCCCACTTCCATGGCCCTGGCGCTGTGCTTGCTGGCTCCATGGCATGGTTTACTGGGACACTTAAATGAACGAGAGCCATCATTACTGTTATCAGTTACACCTGTGCTTTTACTGCTATGACAAGTAAAAGTGTCTGCTATGAAAAAAGGCCTATCATACCACAGGAATATTGACATGTATGAGCTGATTGGAAGAATTAGAACACAAAAAAAGTGTATTAAGATTTTGAAAAAATAAAAGTATTGCCATATTTCCGGCTAAGCCTGATATCTCTTATCTACATAGTGAGCTGACATAAAGTACAAACGTACTACTGTACGACCTCCTTTATGGCCCCATCTCCCTAACACCCACTGCAGTTATCCACTGACCTTTTGAACCCAACTCGAGTGCAGGTCACAAACGGGTAACGGTGATGTCATTTCAGCCACACTTCCTGCTGGTTGATCTTAATGGCCTGTGGTTGGTTGAATCATTGTTGGGATAATGTAGAACTCACAGGTGACCAATAAGAATAAAAAATGTGTTTGAACTCCACTTCCCAAATTGATTTGTGGCAAAGTGTTCTCAAAGTAAATGACTTGCCAATGCCAGAGCAATCTGGTCATTAGCATCACAGGTTTGAGAACAGTTAGTTAGTCAGGAGCCTGACTGTTTTTTTATTTATCCATTTGGGACTGTACACCAGCTGAATGGTACTGAAGTGGACTAGCTGGTTTTAACAGTGACACCCCCAGGCCTAAGCCATTTCTAATGGTCCATTTTAACATTACTGTGAGTCTGAGGAGCATGATTTGCAAGTACGGACAAACAGGCTTGTTTTCAGCTTAGATTTTAGCATTTTTCAGTGTGTCCACTGCATTTTGAAAACAAACCCAAGGGTCAATGATCTTTCCCAATCCAAAGAGCAGCAAGCAATCAGCATCATATCATGGTATTAAGGTGTTTTATTCGCCAAGCCCAATATTCTTTATATCAAATGTGCTGTTAATGAGAGAAAGAGAGACTATGGTTTTCCCTTTTTGCATTTTTATGGCTTCCCTTTGGTTGTCTTAATATCTGTCAGTTTAAAAATAAATGTGGCTGGAGCTGACTTGCATCACAATGAAATGACACCAAATGCACACTGACAGGTGTAACCCAATAGTAATGAAGTAAACATTATGCTCATTGCTATTGTGAGACCAACATCATTAGCAACACAGCACTAATCTGCCTTATAGGTATAATTACCACAGTTGGAACACATATACAACTGCTCTTACAACAGCTGAGGCTTTAGCCTCTGCTCCCCAGTGTTCATACAATAAGCCCCATGTACTGTATGAAATTTGGAAAGCATCTTAAGGAGTCCAACAGGTCTGTCGTTGGCTATAGACTTTATTCCCACTGTGGGTATTTTGAACTGACATCACTCATGAGAAGGGAAACTTCACTGAATACACAGCCCAGATATACATCATATAGATTATTGCGAGTTGAATGAAATATTTGGCATTTTATAGATTCCCCACAGATTAAACATAGTTTAGACATTAATACAATCCGAGTTTGGTGCTGAATAACGTTCCCTGACCTCAGCCCCATCCAACACATTTTGGGTCAACTGGAACACCGACTGCGAGCCATACCCTAGTAGCCAACATCATTAATTCTATTTTTCACACCAGTGCTTTTCCTACCGTGACATGTCCAAATATCATGAAAAAGTCCTATTTTGAATAAATATAGTACATGCCCACACAGTCCTGAGAAGAAGTCTAATCAGCTACAATAAGTGAAATCACTTGTGTGGGTGTATCATGGGTGTGCAGGCCCTTTAATTGAGAGACATGATTTTGATGGAGCTTTTCTCCACTGCAGCCCCACATTGTGAAGCTGGTAAGATGGTTGGTTTTGTTCACATGAAAAAACCTCTTTGTACAGCTCTAAAGCGACAACAGTAATAAAACAGGTATAGTGCATCTTTACTGAAAAACCTTGACCAGAGGCAGCCTACAGTTCCAGCATCCCTTACTGCGCCCCCTCTCTTCATATGACTACAGCATGCCTCGTCTCCCTGACTCCCTGACCTCCAGTCTATCTTTGTCCCAGCGCTGCATCGCCACAACCCACTGAGTCAGTGGAAAACTCATTTAGGCCTAATTACATGAGCTAGGCTTCTGCCTCTCTTACTTTCTTTCACTGAAGAGGCACTTTCATTCTTTCACCCCTTCTCTTTTCTCCTTCACTCTCTCGCTGTCCTTTTCTCTTTGCTCTCTCGTTTCTTCTCTCCTCATGCTCCAGTTACCAGATCAAGGTAGCCCTGCACTACCGGCCAGCCAGAACACACACACAGGACATCCAACACTCTAGTGTGGCCAAGAGGCCACAGGTACACCCGTACAAAGGCTTTTAGATGGTGCATTGTTATTTCCCCGGGGTCAGCCATAGGTTAGGGCCCAGTCTTAATTAGTTGACATAACTTATACATGATTACCCCTCTTCAGGTCCTATGGCCCCCAAACACACACACACACACACACACAAAGTGCCTTTCTAAGACCCAAAGCCAAGAAGTAAAGAGGGTTTGTCCAGGAAAGAGAACACACACAAGTGCGCATCATGTCCAAGGTTTAGAATTGAGGGGTCAGGTAGGTGAAATGTAAGAAACCCTGGGAGGAACCTTACCCCAGGACATCAGACGGCACAAAAACAACGTCAGAAACAAAAGTCATATTAATGATAGATGACAGTCTGAGGGTCAGCGCTCAGGTCGTATGTCAGGACCTACATTGCTATGTCACCAAGAATCAAAGATGGCAGACAGGGAGGATTAAATGTGTTCTTAAAAATCCTCCACCATGTGTGACAGGTAGGATTTTTACCTCAGATATATAGACAGAAAAGTAAAGACAGATAGATAATAGACACCAACACATTACAAATCAAGCAAAGAATTTAAATCTATGTCTCTACTGAAACGTGCGATTCAAGACAAGCAGTACAGCTTAGTAAAAGTGTGTGATTTACATATCTGTGTGTGTGTGTGTGTGTGTCTGTTTGAATGTATAATGTGGATAAACTATACTGTTAACAGCAATCCCAAGAATCTATCATCTGGAAATTTCTTTAACACAGAAACCAATGAAAGCCCATAATTACACTCTTATAATCTGCTCTTAATATTGAAAGAAAAATTATCTTCTTCAGCAGCGGATGCTTACCAGCAAAGAAATTTGAACCTGCCATCACTCTCCTGGACCGGCCAACCTTGTGTTTATATCCATAATACACTCTAGACTAACAGGCTGGTGTAAGCTCGCTGTTGCAGTACATATGCTGCTGACTATAATTTACCAACCTGAATTACTCTCATAGTTATTGGAAAGCATTTTGCATTTGCAGCCACTGCACGAGACAGCATGGTTACAGCAAGTCCAATCGATATCCAGCCCATAAAGCAGACGCCACGGTCACAGGAATTAACGTGCTTGTGTCTATAAACCATTCAGAAACATAAACATAAACTGAAATCCGTTGTGCAACCACAAGAGATAAAAATGACTGCCACCATTACCAGTCTATATTACACTTCCAGAAAGTTTAGGTACACTCAGGATATGGTATTAATTTGTTTGGGAAATGCTTACTGCTCTGTACTGTAATAGGGCTCAGGGGAACGGATGAGATCCAAGGCCAAACCATAAGGAAGGAGGGTGAGTATCAACAACAACAGCTTAATGATGCTCTGGTAATGGAGCACAAGCGGGTCACTTAGAAAGAGTACTCACTCTGGCAGGCAAAAGCACGATTTGCACACACGTGGCAATATGTGCAACACAGATACAAATGGGAAGTAGGTGCCAAGTATTTGTACGTGGACATAGAAACAAAATGTATTTGGCTAAACGCAGGCGCACGTCCAGACAGATGAGTAGAATAACACACATGCTTGGATCAACTGATCCAGGGACTGCAGATGAAAATTTGCCGTTTTGCTAAATTTGGTCATAATGAAGTCAACTAATGTGCTTGTTCCACACACACACACACACACACACACACACACACACACATACAGACAGACACAGTCTCTTCACTCTCAAAGGCTGTTCACTCCAAAGTCCACCAAACCTTTTAACTGCAAAGGTTTTTAATGTGTCTCAATGTCTCTGGGATGTTTAACTGTAAGGCCGTCATTTCGCTAAGTAGCCTGCTGCACTGAGCACAGGAGGGAGGGGTTAGAGGTTTCACTCGCTGACAGTAAACAAATCTAAATAATTCAGAGGGAGAAATTAACGTTTCATTCATTTGTTATTTATCAATTACTGTTTCAGGGTTGTGATCTAATGTGTATGCATGTGTGTATAGAAGGAAAATGGACACATAATTGTCTTAGAGGTGGAATTACAGCAAGGCTGGATTTATCAGATGCCTGTTCTTTATCTTTTCTGCTTTGAAATGTGATTTCTGCTTCTTTCTTTTTTTTTTTACCAACAAGCAACTGAAAACCTAATTGGTTCAGGCTGTGACCAACAAAACTTTATTAAACAGACTTTAAATCCAGGTTATGATGTCTCAAATGTGTAAGCACTGAAGGATCTTGATGCAAAAGGAGATATACATCTCTTGAAAGAAAATAGGCCTACACATACCACATTTAACAAAAAGATGGATACGACAAAAATAAACCTTAAAACGGGATAACAGTTAATGTAGAGAGACAACACTGAAAAAACCTTAAAACGTTTTTTGGGTGGTATGTTAAGGGTTGAAAGGTACATTTTCAACACACCAGAGTAATCTGATACACAGATAAGACACAGCATGTTATAAGGTGTTGTTTAAAAAAAAATAATGAATTGTGTCATTATGGCATTGCTCTGTAGTTTAATTGTCAAAGTATGTTCTAAAAACACATATCTAAATTCACACATTCACAGATGAATAATCATGCAGACTATACTAGGAGTATGAAAACACAAATTAAGGCTTTCAATTTAATGAATAGCAGCTTCTCACTCAGAGGTCTTTCATTAGTGTGCTTCTACCTCCCTCTACTGGCTGTTAAAGTACATTACATCTAGCACCACTAAGTATAGATTGCATTTAATTGTATATCGTGAATCTTCCTTTTTGTTATAAAACGAAGGATAAACCCTATCTAATCTCTACACCAAACATATACAGAGGCAAGCTGAAATACCTTTATAAAACTGAGAATAAAACTGACTTTTGTATTACGCTGTTCAGAATAGAATAAAATAAAATAAAAGTCACTGTGTGCAATCACAGTTAATGAAGACATCTACTATAAAGGTTCCCCTAGCTGCTGTTTGTGCATTTCATGTTATAGCAAATGAGGCATGAGGCGCAAACTGGGGCTACTAAGGCCAAGTGGTTAACTATTAACCTGTTAAGAGCATAGTGTAATTTTTAGCAACATAATGTTCTGTTAAAAAACAGTTACGTGTGTGTATGTGTGCTGTATATGTGGATTGAAAGGAGTTATGGGGGTGTTAGAGTAAGAAAAGGCTGGCTAACAGTGGGTTGTTTGGGCTTAACTTACCTCTTATGTAATGTTAGCTGTTACCAGGACCCCAACAAGCAGTCAGCCCAAATGGTGTGTTCCTTCAAGTTTTACTGTTTAACTCAGTCCGTAGATGAAAACAAGAAAACAATCATGAGGCTTTTAACATACAACAACATACGTTCTTCACAAATGGGAGAGAGAGTCAAGGTTCTGGCAAAGGCTCCCAGCTAGCTAAATCCAAATGTCAGTTTAAAATGCCCGCGAAAAGTACCTTCGCCTTCTTTTTACCACACCTGGTTCCTGCTGGCCCAGTTAATTGATACGCCCCGCCCTCTACCAGCCCACCATTGGCAGATCTAAGACAACATTAAACAAATGTCAAAACATTAACAGTGACACAGACACATTTAAATTAGGATATAGTGAGACAGTGGGGAGAAAATCTAAATTCTCTGTTTGAAAACAGACAAGAATGAAAGGGAAATACACCATATTCACACGGCGGCCATTTTCCTCTGACGTCACGCTCAGGGTGGGAAGCTCAAATACTCTAATCGAAAAGATGTCATATATCTGTGTTCCAGGTTGCAAGTCGTATAAACGTAGGCAATCTGACAAATCGTTATCATTTCACCGCTTCCCGATTGATCAGCAAGTGAGAAGACAATGCATAGTGAAAATCCGGAGGGATATCTGGCTATATTTCAAGGTAAAACAACATTTCATAACCCATTAGCTACCGTTAGACAACATTAGCATTCAACCACTTCCTAGCTAACATTAGCATACCGTTTGACAGTGTTAACATTACGATAGGAAAGGCGTATAATGCACATCTTGGACACATTTATTCAAGCCTGAAAGTAAAACACACTGGATGTAATCAAGCTTGCAATGTAAAGTTAACTGTCTTGCGGTCTCTTCACCCAACCTCATAAATGTTCTGGTTAAGTCAGTTAAGTTATGTGACAGTGACATTATGCTCACATATTTCTGTGTAATGTTCATACAGATTACATCCAACGCAAAAGTGTGTTCCAAGTGTGTGGATGTAAGCTTCAATCCAGTTGCTGTATCCTTTTAAAAAAAAAATCCTTTTGGGGAATTCATCCGCCCATTTATCAGTTTGGTCAAAGAAAAGTGATGGTAAACAAGTCAAGTTTTTTGACCATCTCGCCATTCTTGCACAGGATTTAAGCTACTTGACAGTGCAGGCTTCACACCCATTCCCACCCTGAGCGTGATGTCAGAGGAAGATGGCTGCAGTGTGAATATGGTGTTTACATGATTGTATTCCCATGGGAAAATGAGAGCAAGAAAAAATGTTCCACCTAAAAACAATTGTCAAATAAATTAAAGATTTAGAGGTAAATTGTCAAATCTTCATTGATTGCCAATTTCTTTCCAAGACAGATTCGTGAGAAGTAGCGTTCAGCTGTTATCAGAGGAACAAAGAGTAGCAGATACAAAATCTCTGATAGACAAGTTCTGCTCCTACAAGAGTTTTGCAATGAGTGTCTGACTTTGGGTACACATGACGTGGTGCTGACCTGAATCTCTGCCTTCTGTGACAAGAAAATAAAATGCCATGTAGATGTTAAACAGAGGATGGAGACTGGTAAACACATGGCTTGTCATGCCTCAGTACAAAAGGCTGTCTTTTCCAAAGACCTGCAAACTGTCCAAATGCTGCAAGTTTGGCTGCAATGATAGTTGCATAGGTTGGACACGCTGACTGTGCCATAACATATTATGTTTTCCCATGTTCCTATTCACCTATGAGTTGTGTTTTGGTACAGTCAACCTAAAAGCTTAAGAGATCAAAGATTCAAAGAAAGACACAATTTTCAGTTGAATTAAAACAGCTTTATTAGTGTATACTGTAAGAAGTTGTCTGTATATGTAGAATAGTTGGAAAGCCTATGAAGATCACCATCAGTGGCTGAAGAAGATGGAAATCCTAACAGCATGGGATTTCGCTGGAATATTCAATGGAATATGCTCTGTTGATAGCAATAAAAAGGAACAGCATGTATGGTAAAATAAAAGTACAACTATACAATAACATCACTAGTAACAGGCAGAAACTTCACTTTCTCCAAAAAGCCACCTTCTTAGGAATTCATCACAAAGAGGCTCGCTTGGGGATACACAATTGTCATCACAATAAGAAAAAAATAAAAACATTTTGTAATCTGTGAATAGCAATGTGGACCCTCAAAATATGTAGATGTAGCCTACGTGAAACCTCATTTGGTCTCATCTTCCATCTCCAAAACAGACTTCTCAGGAAGTGAGAAAAGCTGGTTGGTTTTGGGGTACAATGTGAGGTGGCACTCGTTGAAAGAAAAGAAAGAAAAAAAAAAAAAGAGTAGATACAAAGGCTTTTGCTGGACCCTGGCAACAATATGAATAAAACCGCATATCTAGCCATCAGAAAATACACCACGTATATTTCTTAATGGGGAAATGTTTTTCAGTATACAGTCCAAGCAATTTGATGTCACTGCATAGAACAAACATGTGGGTTAGCAACGATACAACAACCTACGATAGTTTCATTTTAGCATGTGTACTGACCTTGGCAAAGTGCAGTCAACTTTTTATTCTAATAATTAAAAAGAAAAATGACAGACCAGCAAAAGACAGGACAGACAGGTGGACATACAGACACACATACAGTTTCAGTCTGGTTACAAGTGAGTAGTATAAACATTTAATCCAGGAAGAGCTGCAACGATTAGGCGATCGAAAGAAAATTTATTGCCCACTATTTTGATAAGCGATTAATCATTTCAGTCATTTTTCAAGCAAAAATGTCAAACATTTGCTGGTTCCAGCTTCTTAAATGTGAGGATTTGGGTTTCGGACTGTTGGTTGGACAAAAGAATCAATTTGAAGACATCATTTTGGGCTCTGGGGAATTGTAATGAGCATTTTTCACAATTTCTTGACATTTTATAGACTCAACGATGATGTGAAAATCATCAGCAGATTAATCGATAATGAAATTAAATATTAGTTGCAGCCCTATACCCAGACAAATGCTCGATGAATGAAGAGAATGGTTTTCCTACAAAAGTGTAGCTCATGATTTGCCATGGTCAAACAAACACAACAGGTTGTCCTGCAGGGTCATCATTTGCTTTTGAGGTTTTTCAAAAGTGTCAGTCTTTTGGTTTGGTCCAGGTACATCGCCCTGTAGGAGAGGATGTCATCGATCAAGTGTGTATGAAATGCAAATCTTGAATTATAGTTCCTGCAGGATGCTGACAATGTATGATTAAACATCAGGACTTCTTGTCTCAGCCATTATATGATAAACTAAACCTTCATTTGGTGTCCTGCAACACATTATTTAATGTACATTTCCCCCACATGTTGCAGTAGTGAGTGATCAAATAGAAAATGTGAATGTGTTTACATGCACACCAGCGTTACTGCACACCAAGTTAAGACCACTGTCAGGTTTTTGTCACAGTTTGGAGAGAGTCAAACAAGCTACCTGGAATGTGACAGTATGAGTAAGATAGGGAGGCAAGTAATACACCTAGTCCAATTTACATATATTTACATGTCCCACTTACAACCCCATTTTTTGTGGTAACATTCTGCTTTGTGGTAACATTCGTGAAGAATACACTTGGATGTATATGACTTGCCTTGACTGGGATATCATGTGTGCATGTAAACACACTCACTGTAAATTAACAGTGTACAACCATACACAACAAGTCATGAGAATTAAACATCTGCAGAGGTGAAACTGGCAGCAGCTTTTACACTGCATACTAGAATGTGCCATGTTGCTAAAGTAAGACAGAATGCAACAAATTCACCTTCCAAAGTCAGAGCTTTTAAAATGAATACCAACTGCTTCAATACTGAAAAATAATACTGTATTAGCCCAGCTGCTGGATTACATCCTAATATCTCCAAAAAGTCAGGATTTAACTCATTTAAACATCTTCATTTTCTAATGACCATGGTATACTGAAAATAAACATGTTTTTAAACGGGTATCTTGATTTGTAACCAACAATTTGCAACTAACCAAACCCCCAAAGGACATTGGCAAGTTTTAATACTACAATTAAGCCAGTGAAAATACCGGAAAACTGGAGCTACTGGGTTTTCATCAGCAATTAGGTTTGTGACAGATTGGATCTGCAGTGTACAGGACATAATGTAAATACATGCATTCAGTCTTTGGGACAGCACTATCATAATTTGGGTCACACCCACAGAGCTGAAAAAATTAGTAACAGTAAGGAAGAAAACTACTTTTTTATGGCTATAACAACTGATAGGTTCACCAGCCACTTTTACCATTTCAGCAGCCAAATCAGGTTTTGAAGAAAAGAGGATGGTAATTATGGTGACTTGGCCTCTCACTCAGTGGTCAGTGGTAAATTCAGTGAAAATGTTATATCCTATGCTACATACTTCACAAGTCATCATCAAGTTGTGATCATTTCAAACAGAGGGCATATGCTAAAAGAATAATGAATTCTAATAAAAAGGAAGAAAGCTTTGAAGATTTTAAATATATTCATATATAAAAAAAATACCTGAAAATACAAACATGTAGCTAAAAGAATGTGTAATGAAAATAATAGCTGTGTAGTATAACTAGCTTGTCAAATACTTAAAGCATAAACACTTTGGGTTGAAAAGATTTGGACTCTAAAATACCGACGTAGTAGGTACCTGCTGGCTTTTAAATCAGGGCAAAAAATCTCCTTAAAATCAAATGGATGCTCTTTAATAAGCCAATTCAGACAATGTAAAAGGAAACACATCTTTACATTTATTATATTTTTTGTAATTGTCTGGACTTCAATTAGGCTTTTCTACATTCCTATCTGTACATATCAAAGCATATCTTGCTGAATTTTACATCAAAGGCAACTTTCTTGTAACAATATCAAGGGTGCATAATGTGGGGCAGTGCAAGTACGGCATAGAAGCTATTTTTATTAAAGTCCCACACTGCAGGACTTCTACCTTAATTTTCCTATCAACAAAAATGTCAATAATGGGAAAACCGTGCGTCAGTCCAAGCATATAATTAAGAGACTTGCACAATGTCTACATCAGTGAAACGTAAGTGATGGGTGTTTATCTTTTTCTCCCTTAGACAGCAGGGGGCGACATTGAGGCTTAGACGCTTGAACTGCATTTATCTCTTTATAAGCATGACGATATAATTGTAAAAAGTTAATGAAGAGAATGCAAGAGAGTGTGCAGGGGGGACCAGAGAGACAGACAAAATTGTTAGGCCTCAAAAACCATAAGGGGTAAACTGTTAACTGTGGCTAACCCCTTACGCCTTTATTATGGTCTGAAAACAAGTTGATAGACTGTGTGAAGTTCCAGTGGAGTGACAACATCCTACGCTCTTGAGCTGAGAATTCCTTATCTTACCCATTCCAGTTATCTGTGCTGGTTTCGCCACTGACCACACTTAAATATAAAAACTCCTCACAGAAGAAAAAAATGTACCACTATGTTTCAGCTCTGATCCACACTCAAACATCTGCCCCACTGCACACTCATGGTTAAATGGGACCAAGCAAAGCTGTTAAAATGGCAAGTTAAGTGGTGTATGAACTGCAAAGGTTTGTCTGCGTTACAGCATGTGAAGATGGGGTATGTAGTATTAATTATAGACATCAACTCGTTCCTCCAGTGGTCACCCCTTTAAGAGTTGAAGGGCAGTCAGTCCAGCATAGTCAGGCCTGTGTTCACGACAACACAGGACCGATTCAGAGAAAATACAGGAAAATCTCAGATAAAAATGGAATGGAAGTTTGGTCACCAAAACCAAGAAACAAAATTCATGTCCAGGCGTGAAGCTGACTTTAGTTGAACGTGAGCCTGGAGTGGCAGTACTACTGTTGGCCAACCTTGTGTAAACGGAAATCTTGTGCTGTGGTAGGTAGGTAGTGAAGCAGCAAGGTGGACTAGTGGTTAGAGAGACTGTCCTGTAACTAGAAGGTCACGTGCTCGATCCCCGAAAGAGCCCTTCTCATGTGGTTGGACAGGACAGTAAAGCTCCGTCCTGCTTTGTGTTTCTGGATCACAGCCTCAGTCAAATACCAAAAACATGAATGTAGTCTGGTCCATTATGACTTCGCTCTCTTGTCATTTTGATATTGCAGGGTGATTTCAAATATTAAGACCATGATTACTGGAATTTCAACGTTAATCCAACAGAGCCAAAGGTGATCAGGCCCATGGTGACATCAGTGTTAACATTCCACTGTTGTCCATCAGTGATGTCATTCTCCCATCCAGGTCCACTGTGTAATCCTTTTTTTTTTTTTTTTTTTCATAATCTTTTTAGTACATCAGTTTAAGACTGCATGGTGGTTAGGACATACTGGTCAAATGTTGTGAAATGTCAGTTTGACTTTGCGTAGCCAGCAGCAGAACCCTGTTTAGGACATACTGGAGCAGCGCACTGACGGTGAACCCATCTGGGTCAGCACCTTATCCAACCACTGGAGGGGGCCGTTGAGATGCAGCTCAATCCAACAGGGAGTGCTGGTTACTGTCTGACGTCTGTAGAGATAAAATACAGCATAAAGGTAAGGAAAAACTTCTCACTAGTTCTGCTTGGTCCAGCTGAGCCTCAAAGTGTTATGGCAGGGGATATGTTATGGGCCTATATTGATCATAATGTTAGTCACAACCCTAGTAGCATTTCTAGATCTCCCCTAGTTAGTATTAGTACGCAAGTAGTGGTAGAGCACTTTTATTAAAGTGATCTACAGCAAATAAATAAAATGTGAAGGGGAGCTTGCGTTGCCCAGGTCTGACCAGATGATCAAACGCAGCTGACTACTGTGGTCCTGCCAGGCTTGGCGTGGGCTCTACAGACAGTCAAGACACTGACTGTTAACCAGACTAGGCCACACAGCAGCTTTACCCTGGCCAGTGAGGACAAGCCAAAAACGCCCTCACAAATGCTGCTGCTGTCTGGTTCCTGAGAGGGTATAACACAAAAGCAGAGCCAGGAGCAGAACAGATGTTTGCTGGGTGGATGGTTGGTGAGCCAGAGACATACAGACAAATGCTCTGTAATCTCTGACATTTTACGACAAAGGGAGGAATAAAACAGAGATTATACACATGCAATGCAGATGAGAGCATGCACAAGCTCAAACAAACCTTTTACCTTTTAAACACTTGTTTACATAATCTACATTGTCACTCCCTAGATTTTTATGTTAGGACACACCCATATTCATTTACCTTAATTACATATTGGAGAATCCCATCCTCTTTAACTTGCTCTATTTGCTAAATATTATCATGTCAAGTTTTACCTGTGCACAGGAAGTGGTGATTCAAAATCTGAGTAAAATCTAAACAGTTTCTTTAGACCATGCCAAGTACATGCCATCGAGACTTTCATCGCTTTTTCAAAATTGATTGCAGAACTTTAGGATTAAGCAGTTTTTCTCAAAGATGCTGCTACAATATTTGTAGTTTTACTTAAGGTTCAGGGCATGTGACATCAGCTTGTGAGTCAGTGTTCAGGGCAGATGGTACAGTTAGTGTATACGCTAAACAACATTTGGAGAGCAGGATTTGCTGGGCTCTACCCACACCAACATGACCTCAGTCCAGGCTTAAATATTATGGTTAAGTCTTTAAACGTTGCATTTTGCTGCCATTTTGAGCTGCAAGCAAACCTGTCCAGGGCAGTCAGTTTTTTTGCCCCCATGCATGTTAAAGTGAATAAAAAGCTTAAATAACCTGAGGACATGGAGGGTGTCACCTGCAAGTAGTCTTTATATCACAGAGCTTCCAGCATGACCTCTGTCACAAGGACACAGTAATGAAGTTCACTGTGCCACTCTCTGGTCTGACCAGACACCTACAACCCTCCATTCATCATGGATGATATAGTACAAGAGAGAATGATGTGGTTAAGATTGTTAACATACCTATACTCTGCTCCCCAGCCCTTGACGAAGCTCATTCTGATGGTGCACATCCTGGTTAGTTGGTAGACTGCCTCAAACCCCTGATTGACTGACTGGGCCAGCAGTGCAGCAAACTCCTGGTTGTTAAAAATCTTCAGATTACAACCTAAACAAAAAGTAAAAAAAGTAAATAAAAATAAAAATCATCACCATCAGAGAGAGTTAATTCAGATATAGAACACCATTCTCCATCTTGGTAGAAGTGGATGGACTGTGAAAACACTGGCGGGGACATACATGGAAATACTTCCAGGACATTTTGTTCCATCCCCATTAAAGTCTGAAAGTATGAATTATTTTACGTGTGTTTGCAAAACTGGTGATTTTACTTTGCCGTTTCTGTGAGCATAACTTCAAAGCACCGAGCAGTGGCATTGTGAGGTGTGGGTGTATTGGATGTTGGTGATTATTCTCCCCAACGCTGACAAGTCCGACCCCTGTATGTCTACAAGATCCATGTTTCCTTTTCTGTACAATTCTGTGCCTCGGTAATGATACTGTTCACACTGTTCATTTGGCCAGGAATGAAATGTTCAAAGTTACATGGGTACAGATGAGTCAGTGTGTGTGGGTGAGAGTCTGAGAATTGTCACATTGTGGGGGGCATCAGTGCTCTTTCTCAAGCTTCATTTTATCAATATCAGGTGGAAAAAAAAGAACAATATTCTGCAATTCAGTCAGGACTATTTCAATTAAAAAGGTATGTTATTATATACCAATAGTTAAATAGTTTTTTTTGGCGGTAGTGATTTAGATCCAAGCTGCCAGATAAAAGTTTGAGTAGGAGCTCAATCCACTTTTTGACAATAAATGTCAACACTGTAAATATATCTTATCAGCAAACCAGAAAGGAGGCTTTTGGTCAGTTGCATAGCATCCATCTGGCTCAAGAAAAAAAATGAAGAAATACTATGCATGTGTACAAACCTGGTGGTATCTTGCAAACTGTTGCAGGGTGCCAGCCGTATCGCTGGTTGCAGTTGGGACTCTGGACAAAAATGGCACTGTCGCTGAGGCACTCGGCGAACACTTCCCCTCCGATGTAATACAACCTCACACCACGACCTGCAGAGTGTGAGACCGGAAAAATGTGAAGATAAAAAGGGACAAAAAGAAAGGCAGGAAAACATAAATCATGAATTTTGTGCGAAAACTACTCTATTTCCCTTAAGCTTTACATCTTGACCTTTTCTGATCCCAAAACCTTCCTTCATCTTTACAAGTTTCCTTCTCTCTAAAGATACAATTAACTTTATTGATTTGTCCTGATAAGTTACTTAGAAGCGTGTGTGTGCTTATACCTATATGTCGCCTTGTCATTTCAACAGTTGCGTTCCTGTTAACATTGCTGAGAAGCCCCAGACAGAAGCGTTCAGAGTTGGAGGGGTCGGTGAAGCCATCGACTGTCAGAGATGGCTGTGAGGCGTGGAACGTCTCTCCGACCCGCTGATTTAGCTCATAGTAGGCTATCGAGCACCAGAAGGCGGGTTCGCTGTAGGTAACCGGCTGAAGGTCTGAAAATAAATCAACGAGGAGACATTTCACACGTTCTTCTTCTGAAATCCTTAACAGTTTCTATTACCCAAATTTGATAGCTTCATTTCTGAACATTTTAAGATTTAGGTCCATTTTCAATATGACACTATTCCCAACTACCTTGGCTCTACAATAAATTAAACAATTTCTCAAACTTTTTTTTTTTTTTTTTT
>LKNJ01003014.1:0-15927 GCA_002120245.1 Maccullochella peelii | reverse complement strand
GCCTGGGAGAAAAAAAAAAAAAAAAAAAGACATCATATAACACCTTTTGGTAATGTGTATTATATGTGATGTACAGATTGTGTAGACAACTGTGCTGTTTAATGTTACTGAAACTGTTGGTAGTGTTTATGTCCACTGCAGCAATGATGTATTGTTGTTTGTCAGCACAAGGAAATAAATTGCGGCTTTGACTATGATTTTAAAGTTGTCTAAACTGATCTTCTGACCCTCAACCCTTAGAATGTGTCCAACCAGTGAGATACAGGGCAGCATGTACACTAACAATCAACTAGTCTACCTGTTTCCATACTTTGATTCATCTGCTGGTCGCTGTTCTCTCCATCTTCACTGATGTAGCCAGGGGGAGGAGTCTCTGTAAAAAACATGCAAACATTTTAAACAACACACTGCTGAACATGAGAAAGACTGAGGTCTTTGTGTGTTCTTTTAAGTCAACATAAAAGGTTATGTGTGTATGATATGGCAGAAACCACCACCAGGCTGGAAATCTTACCTTTAATTAACAAATCTAGTTGGCTTGTATGACAGCTAATGTAAGAAGTGACTGAAAACAAGTTCCTGCCCTGCATACAGACCTGGTATATAGTTATTAGGAGGGTCTATGCCAGCCGGGAAATTGGTGTTTTCAGGGATGGAGTTTGTAAAGTCATCTAGAGGTGGAAGCTCTGTCAGAATCTCTGTGTGGCGTGGCACCAACACTGGAGGCAGCACTGGAGAGAAAAGAAAGAAAGAAAAGAAAACCTGTATAATTAAACACACCTTTTTTCTAAGCAAGTGTGCTCTTGCAATAACGTTCTGCTTCTAATACACACAAAAACACAGACAAATGAACACTTAAACACATCTAGACTGGTTTCCACTACGCAAACTGGCAAAACTATAGTGAAGTAAAGTAAAGTGATAATGAAACCCCAGACACAGCCAGCAGCAGTACTCGGAGTAAAAACTGTTTTATAGAAACACACAAACACAATCCTCAAGGGTCATTACCAGGCGTCTCCACTCTCTGGTAATGGTAGGGATTGACACACACTTCATCCTTTTTGAGGTTGAAGGCATACTGGCAGGCGTCAATGGCCCTCAGCTCATGGTGGCTGTGAAGGTCGGGCCATCTCCACAGGCGGCAGTAGATGACGTGGGGCAGACCCTTACGATGGGACACCTGAAGGCGCCCGTCCAGTGACCTAAGGAGGTTGGGAGAGAGGATAGCCAATAGCTCAGTGATGCGCCCAAGTCTTGACAGGAGACTATGAACTGGGATGGATGCTAAAAGATGTTTGTGCCTTCCTTTAGTTTCTGGTTTGGCAGTGTGTACCGAGGCAATATCCAAATAAAAACAAAGCGGAATAAACAAGACGGGCCACTAACTCTCCAGCCTGTGGCGCTCAGGACACTAGTTATGTTTTATGGCTAAACCTTATTTTTATGAGACTCATCAGCACACTTGGAAAGAGCCATTGCACAGTCAAAAGGATCTCTGAAACTACCGCTCTACCTTGCAAAAACAAAACCCTCTACACATTTATCTTTTCCTTCGCAAATTCAGCCTATAATTTACTAACTAATATTTTTTATTTATTTATTATAGCCAAAACATCTCTAAGGAAGCCCCTCTTTATTGATGTATTTTGATAGATTTTGGCTATTGCAACTCCACTTGCTACATACACATTTTCATTAACATTTTGCTCAATTATTTCCTTATTGCCTTGTTATATAAAGCATTATTACATTAAAGACAGTGATATGGTTGTATTATGGAGAGGCGATTACATTACAGACGACCTCAAAGTCTTTTGATGATTTTAATAAACATAAATGGCCACACAAGCCAGTGTGCAGTGATACTGTAGATTACAGAAAGACAGATGAACAGTAAAGCAACATTACCATTTTTACTGCATAACGATTGCAGGACTGAAGAAATGTATAGTGATTGTCCACTCATTGTGTGTTTGAGTGCGTGTGAGTATATTCACCTGCTGTGGTCAGGGTATCCGTACATGCCTGTAGAGTCCCACTGCTCTATCGTGTGGCCTGAGCCTAGACCCCATAGATCTGAGCAATTACTACAGACACACAAAAGACATGCATACACACACACATACACACACACACACACACACACAGGACAAGTGCAAAAAAAGGATAAAAATAAAAGCAAACAGATGGTAAACATGAGGCATTTCATTCCAAATTAGTAGGATGAAATCACAAAAATGTTCAGTTGGTCTCTTATTGGCACAAAGGGCGGAAATAAAAAGATCCACCCTCGCGCTTTTCAATAAGAGACGCTAACTGGATGACAGGTGATCATGTGACAAATCCAAATTGGGCCGACAGTGATGTGGTGCAAACAGGTGATGCAGGGAGCAGATGATGGGATTGAATTGTGGCTGCCTGTTTAAACTTTTAGATGAAAGGTGACACATTCATCTTCCTCTTTCCTGTGTTCATACTCACACATGTAGAAACATATGAAAAAGAACACACGTCTGGTCATCATTTGACTTGTTTTTAAAGGCCTTAAATGAGCTCATGCAGTGCCTGATTGCATGTAATATCTGAACAACACATACACATGATTCACATTTCTAAGACATGAGAAGTGTGATGTGAAGCAACAAGTCAAACAGGAAATATGTGCAGCTATCTACACAACAATATGTGAATGACTACACAAAATGTGCCAAGACGTGACAACAGAAAAAAAACACAACACAAGTGTGTGTGAGAGTATGACTGAAGAAAGCACACATACCAACTGTTGCTAACTTGTTCTCTAAAGCTCTTGTGATTTTTTCTCAGTGTCTTGGAGGGAAGAGGAGATTCTGTGGTCTGATCAGAACAAAGTAATTGCCAGACCTGTCCGTACTAGACCTGCTATCTTGGCACTTATCAGCCAACTCAAAGAGTTCTACAACTACAAGCCCCATGTAAGACTACAAGCTCCAGATGTAGCTAATGTCTTGCCTTCTTCCTTTCTCACTTAAAGGTCACCAGTACAATCCCTACAGTGTCTGTCTGTCAAAAGCTATCTTTCTGAGCGAGACTCTTGATCCTCATCCACTCACCTATAAGTCACTCTGGATCAAAAAGCTAGACTTGGAAGTTAAAGAGGTCCAGTTATCAGTTCAACTAGATTATTTGCAAGGATATTTGCACCCAGAGCCGATTATGTCCTTTATTTACAAACCTTTTACGTCTTTCTGAGGTCATCCACATTTCCGTCACTGTTCAAAAAGCTACCCATGCCTGCTATCTCTACACACAGCTGAGCTGTTGAACTCTTCCTCCATCACATTTCACACCTGCTATCTCCAATCCTCCAGACATCGCCTGCCACCCAAAAAAATAAAAAAATACAACTACAAGGGCCAGAGCAACTTATCTTAGACTTTTGTCAACCTTACTTTTGTGTGTTATAGGAAGTGAGTTATGCATCAAAGACCTGGAGTGCTATCTACTGAAAACTGCTGAGCACTGGAGAGTAGTACATCTGGACCTACAATTCGATGGCAGGGTTCCCCCAACATGAAGAGCTACTTCAACCAAGCCACCGTCAATCCGTGAAGAATTATGGCAACAAAACACTTTCCATTTGCCACACTTTTGGTTAAAGTCACTAATTCCAATGTTTACCATCTGTTGACCTATGGAATCAAGTTAATATAATGAAAGCAGCTAACCAAACAGTGAGAGAAAGCACTTTATCATTTATTTATTTGTGTACCAATAATTGACTTCTTCATTGATTGGTTCGGCACAAACAAAATAGTGACGAAAAACAAGAAGGTCATATGACTCATTATAGAGTTGAGAGAACGTAGGTTGTATGTCCCAAACACTGAAAACCAGACGTTGAAGACAACAGCAGTATTTGCGTAAATGTCTAACAAGAAGCACCAGCACCTTATCACTACCACTTCAGAAGCTACTATCTAGCCTACATTCCTCAGAGTGAAGAAACAGAGAGAGGCCTGGCATCAGACACTTTGGCCTCACTTGGTTCTATTTCTGAACTTTTAACCTTTTTACCCACTTGGTACATTTACAGTACTTCTCTAATTTCCTGCCATTTCCTCAACAATGAGACCAGTTTCAGATATAGTGCTCAGCATACAGTCTATAACCACATATACAGCTTGGATCAACATCTACTCTAGTATTATTTGGAGCTTTTCATGTTTTTCTAGCACTGCCCTGCTTCATACTTTACTTACACTCAGAGTACCAGCTACTCTGATGAGTTGCTCCACTGAACTGCACTGACCTGAGTCAGCACTGGTGCTCACACTGGTTCAATTCTATAACTTTGATATTAAGAGATATAAGGTAGCATATCGATGCAAGGTATAAATCTACACAGCATGCATTAAGGCTGTGATTAGATCTGCCTGATGTCAGCCGGCAATCTGTACAGAGTGCATTGCTGAGAAGATCTCCACCCACTAGCAACATCACCATCTGATATTACTGGAGTCATGGAAGATGAAACCTTCCATAAACACACACAGTACATTAGCACCACCTCTGCTAACCCCACACCTGCCATGTTTGTTTTTCTTGCCACCTCTTCAGTCTCTCACCTGAAGGTCACTATAATTCTATGAATGCAAATACACAATCAGATTGTTGTGTAGCCAAATGCAATCCAGTTTTACCTAGATTGCACTGTAAAACCTGGTATAAATGAAGTGTTGATTCCCACATTTGTTCCTGCCTGTCAAAAATGAACCAGAGGAAGCAGGGCGGTGTGGTGATCAGGAATAGCATTTTTCAGGGAAAGACCATGGTTCAAGGCACCATTTTAAAAACAAGCTGCCCTGCTGAAGTGTCTTTGAGCAGGACACTAAATCCCCATCAGCTCCAGGTAAACTGATCTGTGGCTGATGTGGGTGTGGAGTGGGGCATAGGAATTATATAATATAATAATTTCTCTGCAGGGACATATTCTATTATTGATACTTTATAATTAAAAGGAAACTAAGAGAGAGAAAAACAAGAGAGAGGGTAGATTACATAGACAATTTGAGAAGGGAAGCTAATAAAATCTTCACAGAGCAGCCTAGTTATCTCCCCTTTCTGCTGATCCTCAAGAGGATTGATTGACGTTAATCACATGCTTCTCATGGGGCTCCCCTGACTTTGCCACCTCTGTCATGATAAGGTTTCACCCGGCCTGGTGACTTGGCTCATGTACCTGGTCATGTGACACAGGAGAAATCTATACTGAAAGACAGATGACCTGTAACCATTCAGGCTACAGTATCTACAGTATTAGCAGGTTTGGGTCCACAACCGTTCTTTCAGAAAGAAAACATGGTGGGATGATGTGTGCACCAAAGCCACGGGCAAACATAACGCCATGCTAAACTGTCATCAGCCATTCAGATTGCCTTGTGTCCTTGTTTCCTTACTTACTAAATAGAAAGTCTTCCAGATAAATGCAAGCTTTCCAGCTCTGAGTAGAGGTGCAATAATAGCATTTATTCAGAACGGATTCAGGCATCAAGTACTTGGCTTGGCCAATGTCGAGTACACTCACACACGAGGTTGTCAGGAGGTACTCAAATATGTGCCATCAGTTAGACACATCAGCATCTGGCACACGTTCCATTCTGCATTTTCCTTGAAGCAGTAGAGGTTTATTACACCAAAGAACCATTCTGATAAAAGAAAAAAAAACATGGTATCTAAACAAACTTCATTTAAAAGAAGGACAAAGATACTGTAGAGTATTGGTGCAGCTCTAAAAACTATTTGAGTACATAAAAAAAGCTGTCTAAAAATGATGCTGTCACCAACTGTCTTTGATAAGCTCTCATTGTAATTTAATTTAATTTCTTTTGATTAAATTCCTGTGATCTTAATCTAAGCAGCACTTTCTAACAAGTTATGTCAACCTATGTAAATCAATGTAATGAGATAAAAGGCACTACCGAAACAAGGTCAGAATTCTGTAGCTGCAAAAGACCACAGCGTAGGCGCGATCAGAGCCTGTCTGGCTTCCAGTGACTGATCAGAACGGAGCAAACCATCAACAACGCCAGCCGCACACAACGTGAACTCACGCACACGTTTTCTGCATGCAGTTAATGAATTCTGACGAAAGCTCAGCACAAAACAACACATGGTTGGCATCATGTGTTGGACATCTGTTTCCTCCAATCAGGTTTCACTTCTGCTGCCTTGTCAATCTATGCAAGTAAAGAATGCGGAAGTGGACCTGTTGTTGCATAACAAAGGCTTTTTTCTTTCTGCAGACCCATGGGTTGTCACCCTCCTTGTTACTTTCATGTGTGTTGACACACCTCACTGTGCTGATCTGTATTGGTGGTATTGTGGTATACCAGTGCACAGCTTGCGGATGTATGTATGTGTGATGTGAGCATGACTTGACGCATATTAGTGCTGAAACAATTTGTTAATTAATTGATTCGTTTTGATAATAACTAATCATTTAAGGAAAAAAATGTGGCACATTTGCTGGTTTAAACCTTCTCAAATGTGACAAAGTCTGTCTGTATGATGACATATTTGCTATCTGTTAAAGTATATACACATATGTTTGTGTGTATACTATGTCCATGTGTATGAGTGGGTGAGACAGTGTGTGTTTTACCTACATATCTTGACACACATGGTAGTTACGATTCCCTGTAACAATGACCATGTTGTGTGTGTGTGTGTGTGTGTGTGTGTGTGTGTGTGTGTGTGTGTGTGTGTGTGTGTGTGTGTAAGCATGAACAAGACAGAGCCAGAAAGGCATAGAAATACAGGATGTGTGTGTGTGTGTCCACATCTCACCTGGGTATGGTGACACACTTTGTGTTGCTGTTCTGTGTGCTGATGGCTTTCTCTAGCTCATCCAGCTGCCCAGTCTTCTTCACCTTCTTCACCAAGCTCTTCACCGCTTTCTCACACCATTTCTCCTCCTGACCTCCTCCGTTCTGCTCCCCTACTCCCCCAATTCCTCCTCCGGCTCCTCCGCTCCCTGCTGGAGTCTTCTTCCACCCCAGGAGGCGCTTCACTACCGGGGGAGTGAAGGGAAGGATGGAGGACATGGTAGCCCACGTATGTATGTATGTGTGCGTTTCCGTGTGTCCAAAGTGTGTTTTGATGCCCCTATTAATCTGACGTAAAGAGGAAAACGGAGAGGGGAAGGAGGGTGATACGGGTGATGGGTTGTTGTCGGAATTCCAACTGGAGACTTTAAAAAAACTATACAGAATATATGTATGTATTTTTTATTACTGTCTAGTCAGAACTAAGGCATTCGTCTAAAGGAGTCTTGGGAAATATCAGATGGAAAGCACACAACGTAGGGAGCGGAGAGGAGTGCATCCAAAGAAACCTAACAAAGAGAGGGGGAAAAAAGAGAACGCAAACAAACACAAAGAGTAAGACAGTTCAGAAGAGTCTGATGAATTCATTGCATAACATTTTCTTCTAAAACGGTGACCTCAATTATGCCCACACGTCCACATTCATGAACAGTTTGGTTTTTTTGCTCAGATCACATGTATCATAATAACCCCCTGCTGCTAACTCTCCCAGAATGCACAGTACTGTATGTATCAGCCAGACTGGCAGTCATAGCATTACACACCCTGCACACAGTTTGGAAGCACTAAGTAATTCCGTTTCATATTCAGCATTTGTTTCTCTGTTGGTCAGACTCTAATGAAGACACTCTACTGCTGGTGTACACTTTGCTGTGCAATTTAGTGCTTTTTCATTATAATAACAAAATTAAGTTTTTCTGTTTGCCATCTCGCAAAAACCACTTAAACTCATTTACGGCCTTTAACACCGAGACCTTTTTTTAAAAAGTGCATGACGTATTGATCACTTTGTTGATGCAACACAATAATTGCTTACATACTGCATATTTTAGCAGAATTTGGACAAATGTAAAAAATTATACATGACATATACAACTATGACTCAAGTATGACTGATCATTTCGGAAATGTAATCTGTTTAAAATGTCACATTAATAAAGTTTATTTACAAAAAAAATGTAATTGCATGTCACTAACTCTATAATATATATATATACATATATATATACACACACACACACACACACACACACACACACACACACACACACACACACACACACACACCAAACTGTTGGGTCGTAGGTCAGGTACTTTACCTCGCAGATGCTTTTCATACAGCTGTAGCTCGGCACAAATCACTTAGAAACTTTCAACAACAGTATTCCAGACCTTGTGCATTTGCATATGCGTTTGAATAATTATAGATTTTACTCCAAATGGCGAGGGTGTGGGTGACCTGTGTCACAATATATGGTTTATTTTCTTTATTTTGTCAACCTTTAAAAACTTGAATTGAAGACAACTTTATAGTCATGTTCAAGCAGTCTTTTTTTTTTTTTAAACTGAGAAGAGAGGAATTTATCTCTGAGGTCACAAATCTATGTCAATAGATCTACTAACCCTACACTAATCCTATAGTAAACCTATAGGACAAACCAGTGTTCACCCTCTCGTAAGAAAGCTGAGCGGTGTCGGACTGCGTTAGCCTAAACCCTGCTCGGGAGCAGGGTCTTAAAGCCTTGTCAGATGAAATGTGCCGACCTGGTCACACCACCTGCAAACATTTAAGTTTCACAGATCCTTTCATCAGACTATCAACCATTCTGGCGGGCAAGCAATTAACTGTTTTGAAATTCATATATCAACGGTGCTGAAAACAGCTAGTGAAATGGGGAAGTCAATGGCCATAACAACATACACTAAACAGTTGGTTCTGGGTGCTGACATGAGCTCTGACTTGTAACCTTATACTGTATTATAGCTCTCACTTTATTGCCAAGATCCATTTTCCAGCCTAATGAGGAAACACACATGCTCAGACAGAGTATTCTCTGTAGATCCTTTCTGGATTTGCTCCAACTGAATTATTAAATCAAATTTGAAAACTTAGGCTATCTTTTTTCTGTGGACCCAGTACTCTCAGAAGAGAAACACTTTTGTTGGGAGTACAGATTAGCACACCAAATTATTGATCTATGACACTTACATAAATACAGATAGAACCCACTCAGTGATGCAGATTTTTCAACTCAGCTGCCAGGGAGGAAGGGATAACTGTCCTTGGCATGTTACACTGAAAGTCCAAGCTTCTTCTAAGAATTAATTTCACAGGCTTAACCCTTGGACTTGCTTACTAATAGTGCAAGAGTATGAATGGCTTTCAGAATGAGGCACCACTCCTGAAAATAATTAACTACAGTCTTAATCTTACTACCTGCAGTTGCTTGATGCTGTCTAAACATTCAAGCATGCTATCCATTAGGGCCAGCAAACACTACATAAATAACTGCTTCAGGGACAAGGCTTAGGTGCCAGAATAAGGGAAGGCTGGAAAAACAGGATTACTTAAATTGAGGATTGTGGTTATTCCTTTTGCTAAAGGTTGATACAGAAAAGGAGGAGGAATTAAACTCCCACAACAACAAAAGCCTTTGCTGTATGTGGGAGTCTTTCGAAATGAACAGAAAGTCTTAATGTAAGGAACAAAAAGCACAAAACGTGCTGATGTACAATGTATATGTCTACTGGAAATGCTGACCACAGCTATCAGGGCCTTGTGGGCAAAATAAGCAACCTTATTTTGTCTGCAACGTCTCGTCTTTTTTGTGAGAAACTGTTTGGGTTACTTCTTCTCCGAAACCACACAAACACAAACACAAACAAACAAACACACACACACACACACACACACACACACACGGTTTGAAGAATAAGCTAACACTACAAACGACAATTCAGACTAAACAGCCGGTGGATGTAGATTTTGACAAGCCACAAAAAGCGAGTTGATTTCACAGCTTGATAGCATTTGCTGGGATCTACAGACAGTAAAAACATTCAGGTTTCTTTTGTCTCGAAATGACTGATAGTCGTCCTCCCCGTCCTCCCCGTCCTCCTCCTCCTCCTCCTCCTCCCCTCGCCTCGCCTCCAAAAAAACAAAAAAAAAAAAGAGTACGAAAAAATCCGCTAGCAAGCTTGCTACTTTGTGTCACAGACAAATAAACAGGTCTGTTGCATGTTTGGTCGCTAACAAACCAAAACCGTTTCATTGTTAAAAACACACTTACCTAACGAGGAGCTGCAATGACGCTGAACGGCTACTCGGGTACCTGTCAGAAAAGCCTGCTTGTTCATTTTAAATGCCTCCAGAGAGACTTTAAATTGTATTTTCCACCTCCGAGCAGCCGGGATGATGGCCCCTCATTCAAAGCTCAACCAAACGTGTATCGCTTCATGCAAAACATTAACGGCAGCGCGACGCCACCATGTCCCGCCTCTTCTCTCTTCCCATTGGCTGAATCCCGAGGTTCAGCCGATAACCTGTTGCCAGACGTGTGTTCTATTAGCTTGAGGTCGTGTCCGTCATATGTTGGTATGTCGGTGATGTTTACCAGTAGGTACCTTGATTGTCCTTTTCCAAATACAAAATACTGTAGGTCGTCAATGAAATAGAAGAGTATAAAGATAAATCTCGTAGATAGAAGAATAAAATAGAAAATGTTTTTTTTTTACAATTCTTCCCTTTTCAAAACTGCCACTATCTGCCACTACCCCTACACACAATGCTCACACACGATATGCAAATTAAACACTAAAGATACATCATTTATATATATATTTAAATATATTTGTATATACAGTATATGAAAGTAGATATACAGTATAGGCTACAGTGATCGCTAAACTGGGTATATTACGGATAAACATTATAGCCCATTTCTTCTTATGTTTTACAGATTTTTTATAGCCCAAGCATGCTTAATGTAAGTTATTTATTCATTAGCTAATTCTTTTATTTATTAATTCATTCAAAACCGCATACAAATTAATTAAAGGACACTGATGCTTTTCTAAGTGCAGATTATGGATTTTTAGGTTTACTCCTACTTTTTCATGTTTGTATAAGTAGTAAAATGTTAAACACTGAGATAAATGACCAGAAGCTTGTGATTGGGTCAACCTTCCATAGGCCATTTGACCATATAATGCAAATATACAGACATATGAACCTGCAGCACGTGCATGCAAATCAAAGTCTCTCTCTGTGTAGAAATCATTGAAGCTGCTTCCCAGGCTCAAATCAGTCTCTGTCAGCATAGTACATAGTAGGTAGTACGTCAAACCTGTGAGTATTTTCATCATACACTGTAGTGTTAAGGAGCCAAAGAGGCGCATGCTCTGTGCACACAGTCACCTGGGACCTGTTGCTCAGCTATTGCTGTGTTATGAGAACGCCTGTTTTAGATTTAAGGGATGCTTCTCTTTATCCTTCATCGTTATGGACATAAGTGATGAGCAACAGACCTGCCACGTTATAACCAGCCTATAACCAAGCCGGATGCAAACACTAACACATAAAGTGGACACGACAAGTCACTGTGTCTTTTATCTAATTCGGCTCAACCAACAGAAGAAGTTCACACACTTGTAAGTAATTTAATGCTTTTTCTTTCATTCATTGCCTAAATTAGTAAGGGTTTGGCAAACAGTTGTACGAATGACTATCAGTAGACTCCATTTCAAATGATTGCAAGTTTATGCTGCTAGGCTGTAGAGAAAAGGCATGTTGTAGACTTTAGGCTATTAGGCTACTATCTGACTGTGACAGTCGATATTTTACATGCAGTGGATTTAGTTCATGTGAAAAACTCACAGTGCTGTTGTCAAAAAAAAGACAAAAAATAGATACAGGACATGTGAAGACTCAATCAAATATGTTATTGAAGCCAAGGGCAAAATATGATACTATGAAAATAATGTGGCAGTGTTTTTCCTTAGATTTTAAAAGCTAAATCCACTTTGTTGCATATTAAATGTTCCACACTGTGTCTACAGGGGCTGTGTGTCTACTGGCAGGTAGATACTGGATGATGCTCTGAGTGTGTAGACAAGAACAGTTAATAACCCTCATTGGACCATCACCAAGGAGACAGAAACTCCAGAGAGTTGCCTGCAGTGTTAGCATTAAAAATCGCTTAAGTAGACCAATGTCACTGCAGTGGTCTGAGTTCAGCGATGGGAGGGGGGCAATTTAAATGTTTTCTCTGTTATGATTATTTAAAAAAGATCTCATCTGCTCATGTGTTATTTTTTATGTGTGTGCAGGTGTGTCTGATTTGTACACTACGGGCAATGGGCAAATGCTGCAAATGCAACGGGAGACTGCTGTGCATGTGCCTGCTGCCGTTCATGATGACCGGCCACCTTCTGATTTACATCATGGTGTCCATATTTGTCACCATCTCCTACACTCCTCCAAAAATAATTACCCACTACATTGCCCCGGGGTTTTCTGCTAGCTCCTCTGCACTGGCCTCTCACCCACTTAGCCCTTTCTGGAACCTTCGTCTGGAGGACAGCGCACTGTGGAACCAGTTGCAGCATGCTTGGGACCGTCACCACAATCCAATACTGCAAGGAAACACAACTGGGATAATGAGTCAGCCAAAAGCTAAGCTTTTATCAGAAGTCGAAGATGAATGCATTTCTAACTGCATGTCACGCAAGTGTTCAGTGCCTCGTATGCAGGATTTAAACAGCTTGCCAGAACAAATGAGGGCATTTATCTGGTCAATGCACTGCAGGGAGTATCCCCTCCTTATCAACCAGCCTGGTATGTGTAGGAGGAACAATAGCAGTCTTGATCTGGATTCTCCAATGCTCATCATGGCCATCAAATCTCAAGTGGGGAACTTTGAAAACAGGCAGGCCATCCGTGAAACGTGGGGACGCAGTGGTCTGGTGAAGGGGGTATCAAATAAGAAAAGCAGATTAGTGCGCACAGTGTTTCTTCTTGGAAGGCAGGACTCAAGTACAGGTCCTCACCCAGACCTCAAAACCCTCCTGGAGCTTGAGAACCAGAAATACGGGGATATCTTACAGTGGGATTTCAGAGACACTTTCTTCAACTTGACCCTAAAGGACTTGCTGTTCTGGCATTGGTTCCAGAAATACTGCCCCACTGCCATCTTTGTGTTCAAAGGGGATGATGATGTCTTTGTTCGAACAGGTGCCCTTCTGGATTACCTGCACAAGCAGTGGGAGGAGCACAACCTGTGGAGAGCCTATACAAATGAAACGGACATGGATTTGTTTGTGGGGGATGTAATCAATAATGCAATGCCAAACCGTGAGCCATCCACTAAATACTACATACCAGAACGTTTCTACAAAGGCGTGTACCCACCGTACGCTGGTGGAGGAGGGGTGGTGTACTCTGGCTCACTTGCATTACGATTGAAAGAGGTGTCTGAGAGGGTGCGCCTTTTCCCAATAGACGATGTGTATCTGGGCATGTGCCTGCACAGACTCGGGCTCTCTCCAAGCCATCACCCAGGTTTTTTAACATTTGATCTCCCTCAGACAAACAGGGGAAATCCCTGCACTTACAAATCTGTTTTGCTTGTTCACAGACGGACTCCCAAGGAGATGCTGTCGTTATGGAAGCAACTCCAGAACCTGCCAGGTCAATGCTGAGGCTCATTTGCCTGCCAAATAGGATTTTTTGAGTACAGGTTGAACGCTGCCGTCACACTCATGTGGAATCTTCATCTTCATCTTCAGGTCAAGCAGGCGGTAACCTACGAGGGTCACATGCAATGTGCCTTTCCTCCCAAGAGTTACGTAACACGGAGGAGGAGACTGATCTACCTCAAAGGGTACTTTTATTATGAAGTCATTACACAATAAAGGCGCGTACATGGTACTAGTCAGCAGTCTAAGAGTACATTTCAAAATGTCTCACATCTACTTTGCCCAATATGTAAAATGCAACTGATCCTGTTTTTTATAAATCCAGTAATAATTTATAGCAATGCTTGACTTTGACTGTGGTTATCATTTAGCCAGGAAGGGTGCAATGTATCAAAGAATTATGTTATTTGACTTTGGAACAATAAAAGTGAATTCTCCCCCCCCCCTTTTTTTTTTTTAACTGCACAACATTTTGCTGATTTAAAACATGGGCCTTAGATATTACAAATTGTGCACAATGATTGATTTTTATCTTATCTTTTATGGATTTTAAGGCATGACTAATTTGAATATGACTGACTCTGGCAATGTTATTCAGTTAACTACTTACTGAAAGATTTTGTGTTTAAATTGGAAAGGATGGTGGTGTTATTGGAGATGAACACAACTAACAGGAATGCTATTTGTTGCTGTTCAGGATTCCAACAAAAGAATGTATGATGTCCAAGGGAATATAAATGTTTGTCTCTAAAAACATGATTTTATTGACTATCCTTATTAATTTATTTTGTTTATGGTGTTATAATTCAATTGTATTTTGGTTGCAACAAGATATAAAAAGAAGAGATACTTCTTCTAATCATAATATCTCTTTCAAAAGGCAAACATGGAGTCAAGATGAAGGCAAAGCATTATGCCAACAGGCCTTGCATGCACAGCACAGTGATTTAAAAATGTAAGTGACTATTTGCTAAGAGCATTTATAGTCTGACCTTTGTAAATTGTATCTGGTCAGCCAAGTAGCTGCATCATACTACAGTACACTAATGAAATCCCCTTTTGTGAGTGTGTAGCATTAAAAAATATATTGGAGAGAGTGATGGATAGTCCACATCAGTTTTGGTCACAGTAGAAGTGCACTAATTTGCATGTGGGTGTTTAAACAAAGATAGATTATGTGAATTTCTATTTTTGCAAGTGATTATTTGGTTATTTCCACATGGGGGCTGTGCAATTTTTGGAGGCAACTTATGTTAGGGAAAAATGGCAAGGCAACAATTAACATATTCATTATATTTACCAGAAATAAAAGAAAATCAGGAAGGAAATGTATTTTGGATCTGTCGTAGCTGGATAAGAGTACACTAAAACAAACGGAATTACAAGAACTGTCTTTATTTACGCTGCTGGAAAACAAAGGGGAGGAGATGGGAAATGAAACCCCTGGAGATGAGTCTCCTCCAGGGAGAATGAAGGCTGTTGTAGAAAAACACCAACATAAGAGAAGACAGATAGGACACTGAGTGTCACCATGTCCACACCGAAGAATTCAGTAAATTATTAATTAAACAGTAATATGTTTAGAAAACTGGGTGTTTCTCTTCTCTTCTCTTCTCTTTTCTTCTCTTCTCTTCTCTTCTCTTCTCTTTATTGTATTAAAGCCTATTCTTGTCTGGTCTCTATCATTGATTTTGGTACTAATAGGCAGACAGTGGCTTCAGAGTAATGTGGTTGCAGAAGAAGATAAGTCTATCTTAGGACCACAGGGGGGAGATTACTGAGCTACTAAACACTAATGAGGAAATGGAAAGATGGAGGCAAGGTGAACTAAATTTTAATGTAATTATAGTTAAATTTAAAGCTTAAAGCTTCTTTAAACTGTTTTAAATACTTCTTCTTCTTCTACTACTACTACTACGATGAGTTTTTTTTATAGTAGTAGTAGTAGTGTCTCTGTCTTTGTACCTGGACAAACACAATCTATTTATAATTCTTTCACCCTTATTGGCCATACTGTAATTTCACTATGTTGGTCTTTTCTGTACACACTGTACATCTGTGGCATATCTGTCCTTCCTGTGAGACACATCCCTCCTCCATTGCTCTTCCTGAGGTTTCATCCATTTTTCCCTGTTAAAGCCCCTTCAGGCTAATTTGTGATAATGGGCTGTATAAATAAAAATGGACTTGACTTGACAAACTGGACAAATAAAACCAAAACTATGACATGAGTTTGAGTGACATCTAGTGTTGGACTCCTGCAAATGCAGGACAGTTCTAGAAAACACAGGAATGATCCAGTGACGTCAGCCCTCTTGAGTAACAGCTCTACCCAGTGGAGAACTGTGGTAACGACAGGAAA